>WBZZ01004524.1:77500-82500 GCA_019918135.1 Paulinella micropora
TTGTATTTATTCTAGCTTTCTTTAAATTAGCAATATTTTCTTTGTAATATAATGCTGCATCATGACTGTTTGTTTGAAAACTGTTGAAGAAATAACACTCTTTCTTGTTGTTTCTTCATAATTTAATATTATCACAACTTCAAGAAGTATTCACCTCTCCTTGAACTGTAACACTTTTATAAACTCCTTTTATTTAGCTAGAAAAACCATGGATTTGAAAAGCATGTCTTGAACTGCAATCATCTGAATTTTAAGGGAAAAAGTTTTGCATTGACTGCTTCAAAACATCATAGTTTTTAAAGTTGCAATGTTGCATTCATTCAAATTTCATTCTTTTAGTATTTTTAAAATAATTAACATAGTAGCTTTTTTTGTTTGGTTGTGACATCATACTGTCACTTATTATTATTATTATTATTATTTTGGACACCGTGATAGCCCAGTGGTCAAGTTCTACCATCTGGGCCCTGTCGCCAGTTCGATTCCCGTCGGTGCCACCAGTATTTTCATTGAACATACCGATCCGTCTGGACCAGTATTTTCATTGAACATACCGGTCCGTCTGGAAGTGTTGGAACTGCCCTTGCGGGGGTGTCATTAGAGCTTATCGTCAATTCTTCGTACTCCCCTCACGGGTGAGACGATGGAGGCGCATGTGCAGAAATGCATCAGCCATTGACAGAGAAGCACTATTATTATTATTATTATTATTATTATTATTATTATTATTATTATTATTATTATTATTATTATCATTATAATTATTATTATTATTATCATTATGCTATTAGCTGCATCAGTACGCCTCAGATATAGTATAGTATTATTATCATCATTATTATTATTATTATTATTATTAAAATTATTATTATTATTATTATTATTATTATTATTATTATTATTATTATTATTATTATTATTATTATTATTATTATTATTATTATTATTATTTTTATTGCTTCTACTACTACTACTACTACTACTACTACTCCTACTACTACTACTTCTACTACTACTTCTACTACTACTACAGTACCCCTTCCCGGGCGGAGAGCCCCCCAGACCCCCACTTTCCCGTCGACAGGGTACGTTCTATCGCCGGAGGTATCAGCAGAACGCAAGTGTAAGCTCTGGTGACACAAAAACCTAAAATCTCTTGTTTTTGTGCCACCCGCCACCAAAACTTTTTCATCTCCGAAGAGAGCGCACCGAGAGGTGTCGGGTACACCAAACATCAGCCTCAAACTCCCTTTGGTGTGCGCGAACGGCGCCTGGTTGCGCAAAAAACCTCAATTTTCCGGTGTGTATGCCACCCGGCGCCACAATTTTTATATTTTCAAACAGAAGCTCATCAAGAAGTATTGGATACACCAAATATCAGCCCGCTAACTCCCTCTGGTCTGCGCTAACGGCGCCTGGTGGCACAAGACCTCAATTTTCTGGTGTGTGGGTGCCACCCGCGACAAAAACGGGTTGCGTACAATCGCCGGGCTGGGGTTCCGGGGGGGAGGGCCCCCCGGACCCCCCTCCCCCCCTTTCCCATTGACAGGGTACGTTCCTTTGCCGGAGGGTGCCTGGTGGCACAAAGACCTCGATTTTCTGGTGTGCGGGTGCCAGAACGGGTACGTACAATCGCCGGGCTGGGGTTTCCGTGGGGAGGGCCCCCCGGACCCCCCCCTGCCCCGTCGACAGGGTACGTTCAATTGCCGGAGGCACCGGCAAGTACTGCTAAAAAACAAGGAAAGTTGGCATTCAGGACACTCCCCTAACGCAAATATTTGCGTGAATTCCAAATAATTCATATCAGCATCAACATCGAGTCTAGGGCTAGCCACCCTGCCAATATGAGCTCCAACTCCTCCTGGCTCCCACAAACCATGATTTATTCCGATGGGAGAGCAGAAAATAGGCTAAAAAAACAAATGAATTTTGGCATTCAGGACACTCCCTAACGGAAATATTTGTGTGAATTTCAAAAAAAATTTATATCAGCATCAACATCGACTCTGGGGCTAGCCACCCTGTCAATATGAGCTCCCAACTCTTCCTGGTTCACACAAACCATGATTTATTCCGACGAGGGTGCAGAAAATAGGCTTTAAAAAAAAGAATTTTTGCATTCAGGACCCTCCTTTAACGCAAATATTTGTGCGAATTCCAAAAAAATTATATCAGCATCAACATCGAGTCTGGGGCTAGCCACCCTGCAAATATGAGCTCCGAACCTCTCCTCGTTCCCACAAACCATGATTTATTCCGACAGGGGTGCAGATTTGGGGGGTGGAAGGGTGGGGGGGGGGGGTACACAATTTTCATTTTCCCCCTCCCCCCAAACCCCCCACCCCCTTCTCCAACACCTTTCAGAAATAATAATGATAATAATAATGATAATAATAATAATAATAATAATAATAATAATAATAATAATAATAATAATAATAATAATAATAATAATAATAATAATAATAATAATAATAATAATAATAATAATAATAATAATAATAATAATAATAATAATAATAATAATAATAATAATAATAATAGTAATAATAATAATAATAATAATAATAATAATAATAATAATAATAATAATAATAATAATAATAATAATAATAGTGCTTCTCTGTCAATGGCTGATGCATTTCTGCACATGCGCCTCCATCGTCTCACCCGTGAGGGGAGTACGAAGAATTGACGATAAGCTCTAATGACACCCCCGCAAGGGCAGTTCCAACACTTCCAGACGGGCCGGTATGTTCAATGAAAATACTGGTCCAGACGGATCGGTATGTTCAATGAAAATACTGGTGGCACCGACGGGAATCGAACTGGCGACAGGGGCCCAGATGGTAGAACTTGACCACTGGGCTATCACGGTGTCCAAAATAATAATAATAATAATAATAATAATAATAATAATAATAATAATAATAATAATAATAATATTAATAATATTATAATAATAATAATAATAATAATAATAATAATAATAATAATAATAATAATAATAATAATAATAATAATAATAATAATAATAATAATAATAATAGTATATTCCTCTCTCTGCTGCCTTTATGTCATCCTTATCGCCTCTCTACTGCCTTTATGTCCTCTCGATTGCTTCTCTACTGCCTTTATGTCCTCCTTATTGCCTCTCTACTGCCTTCATGTCCTCCTTATTGACTCTCTACTGCCTTTATGTCCCCTTATTGACTCTCTGCTGCCTTTATGTCCTCTCGATTGCCTCGCTACTGCCTTCATGTCCTCCTTATTGCCTCTCTACTGCCTTTATATCCTCCTTATTGCCTCTCTGCTGCCTTTATGTCCTCTTATTGCCTCTCTACTGCCTTTATGTCCCCTCTATTGCCTCTCTACTGCCTTCATGTCATCCTTATTGCCTCTCTGCTGCCTTTATGTCCTCCTTATCTCCTCTCTACTGCCTTTATGTCCTCCTTATCGCCTCTCTACTGCCTTTATGTCTTCCTTATTGCATCTCTGCTACCTTTATGTCCCTCTTATTGCATCTCTACTGCCTTTATGTCCTCCTTATTGCTTCTCTACTGCATTTATGTCCTCCTTATTGCCTCTCTGCTGCCTTTTGTACTCCTTATTGCATCTGCTGCCTTTATGTCTTCCTTATTGCATCTCTACTGCCTTTATGTCCTCTCGATTGCCTCTCTATGATCTAATGCTTTTATGTCTTCCTTATTGCCTCTCTGCTGCCTTTATGTCATCTTATTGCCTCTCTACTGCCTTTATGTCCTCACCACTGCCTCTCTACTGCCTTCTTGTCCTCGCCTGTGCTTGTCACCTCAATGCTGCCCGTGCTGGAGATCCCTCAACCGTTTCTATTGCCTCTCTACTGCCTTTGTTTTCTCACAATTGCCTCTCTACTGCCTTTATGTCCTCACCACTGCCTTTTATATCCTCACCACTGCCTTTAGTCCCTCGCCTGTCTAGGCTGTATGTGTACGTGCCCGTGCTTGTCCCCTCCATGTTGCATGTGCTGGAGATCCCTCAACCGTTTCTATTGCATCTCTACTACCTTTATTTTCTCACACTTGCATCTCTACTGCCTTTATGTCCTCACCACTGCCTTTATTCCCTGGTCTGTCTAGGCTGTATGTGTACGTGCCCGTGCTCGTCACCTCCATGTTGCACGTGTTGGAGATCCCTCAACCGTTTCTATTGCATCTCTACTGCCTTTATTCTCTCACAATTGCATCTCTACTGCCTTTATTCTCTCACAATTGCATCTCTACTGCCTTTTATATCCTCGCCACTGCCTTTATTCCCTGGCCTGTCTAGGCTGTATGTGTACGTGCCCGTGCTCGTCCCCTCCATGTTGCACGTGCTGGAGATCACTCAACCGTTTCTACTGGAGCTACCATCTCAGGTTTAGGTGTGTGTGTGTGTGTGTGTGTGAGAGAGAGAGAGAGAGAGAGAGAGAGAGATTGATTTTTACGCAAACTCCCATCTCGTCTATCTATCTATCTACCTATCTATCTATCTCTCTATCTATCTATCTATCTATCTATCTATCTATCTATCTATCTACCTACTTACCAACCTATTTACCTAACCTATATATCCATCTATCTATCTAACCTAACCTAATCTAATCTAATCTAATCTAACCTAACCTAACCTAACCTAATCTAACCTATCCTAATCTAAACCAATCCAATCCAATCCAATCTAATCTAATCCCAATCCCAATCCCTAATCCCCAATCCCCAATCCCTAATCCCTAATCCCATCCTATCCTATCCTACCCTGTCTTATATCTTATCTTATCTTATCTTATCTCTTCTCATCTCTTTTCTGATCTGATCTGATCTGATCTCATTTCATCTTGTCTTGTCTTATCTTATCTCATCTTATCTTATCTTGTCTTATCCTAGCGTATTTTATCGTACTGTATCTTATCTTTATCATTATTTTCATCTTTATCTCTATCTCAATCTCAATCTCAATCCTTATTCTTATCATTATCTATC
>WBZZ01004524.1:90000-97744 GCA_019918135.1 Paulinella micropora
TTTGTAATGCTTACAGAGGATATGAACCATGCGACTGCTACAATAAAATGCGAAACAACAACACTCCCTTTTGGTTGCGGTGAGTATATATAGAATACTTTAATTTCATCTAAGGATAAGATAACATATGGGTATAGATATATAGAACAATTTAATTATTTTTCTATAAAAAAATCTGACCACTGATATACAATGACCGCCCCTATGTTGGACAATGGCAACTGGCACTGGAAACAGGAAGAAGCACTGGAGGGCAAAACGGCCGAAATCCTTATCAAATGGGACAACAAACAATTTACTACTTTACCAAACCAAGAAGACTTTATTGAATTGATTGAAAAAACCCCCGAAGAACAAAAACAATTTTACGAAGTGTTGATGGATGGTAAGCCACAGCGAATGTTTGCCGATTTGGACGGCGATAACTTGAGTATCTCGCAAGAGAAGATGTATGAACGATGGAACGATTTAATGGAAAATGTATTTCAACTACTTGGTATGAAATACAACCCGAAAAAGGCCAAATACTTGGATGCTTGCAAGGGTGATAAGATGTCGTGCCACTTTTCATATCACAACGGCTTCGTATTTGCCAACTGCGACACACAAAAAGAATTTTGGAAATTCGTTGAAACCATTATTGAAAAAAATTACACTGACCTCTGCTTTACCTTTGAACGACAGGATAAAAAAATTGAACTGCGAACCATTCTGGATATCTCCGTGTGTAACAAGAACCGAGCATTTCGCACCATTTACTCTCACAAAGACGGGAGTAGCCGTGTGTTGCTTCCATACTCTTATACACCAAAACCAATACATTAAAACTATTGCAAGATGTGGATATTGACGATTACTTAATCATGCGACCCGACAAAACCTCATATTATAGTGTTAAACTGCCCGAATACACTTCTCTGCGACGATACCAGCACATAACCATTGCGGATGTTGAACAAATCATACTCAGCAAAGTGGCTAATGTGGAGATAAAAGAGCAAAAGCAACGAATGTTTGTTTTGAAAACAAAAGGAATAAGAAAATGTATCATACATGGCGAGGAGAACCAAAGCGACAACTGCTATGTTGTGTGGAAACGAGACGGGCTTTATTTCTACTGCCATGATACGGGTTGTGAAGGTAAAGGTGTGCGAATTCATGAATTTACTCCCGCAATTGCACATAATATCAACACTATTGATGATTTACGGCAACTCGGTAGTGAGTGTAAGACGATTGACAAATTCAAAGATTTTCTAGAAACCGCTTTGGCATGGATGAACAAATCATATTGTTTTGCTAACTTGGCAAAGCCAACCATAATTGAAGAATACATTGATGCTAGGGATAAAATGGTGTTTCGTTATAAAACAGAAACTGCGATGGAGGCCTTCTTCAAAAACAAAAGAATAAAGACTAATCTTTCAAAGGAAGACTGGATAGCACTAGGCAAAAACCCCGCCACATTGAATGTTGTTGATTTATACAAAATGTGGAACACTCACCCGAAACGACGAGAGGTAAATGATATTATCTTTGACCCCAAGGCATACTTTAATGACAATAAAAAAGGGTTTTACAACTTATTCAAAGGATTTGCCGTCCCCGCCGACACATTGCACGATGTAAAATCATTTACTCCAGAAGAAGAGAAAAACGAGCCATTCTTTCAACATATTTTAAACAGATGGTGCGGTGGAGACCAAAATGTCTATAAGAAGGTTTTAGATATGTTTGCATACATTTACCAAAAGCCGTGGGAGAAATTACATTTATCTTTGGTGCTAACCAGCACAGAACGAGCAGGTAAGGGAATTATCCTTGAAATATTCAAAGATATTATTGGTGGCGAATATTACTTTCAGCCCTCCGATGTGAAAGAAGTATTGGGAGACTTCAATGCACAACTAGCACGGGCTATAGTCGTATATATGGACGAAATGGTGTGGGGTGGTGATAAAGAACGAGCGGGCACTATTAAGAAAATGGTATCCGAAAATACACTCACTCTCAAACAAAAATATTTACCAAATCTCACATTAGAAAATATCTTCTTCTTGGTGCTTGCTTCTAACGAAGAATGGGTTGTCCCCGCAGGAACAACGGAGCAACGATGGCTGGTATTGGAAATATCGGACGAATTGGCACTAATGAAAGAAAACGAAAAAAGAAAAGTGATTGCGGATATTCGTCCAATTGACCGACAGCGACTGGCGAAGTTTCTTGCCGAACGAGACCTTAGCACTTTTAATGATCGCGAGACGATATTAACAGGCGGACTACGATAACAAAAAGCAAAAACATTATCTAAAATAAGAAAGTGGTGGTTGGATTGTTTAAACGATGGCCATATTTCAAGCGGAATGCCAGAAATACAATTTGGCGAAGAAGTTTCAAAAGAAGTAATGTATGACATATACAAATCAAATATTAACGATCCCCATACCTCACGAACTAGTTTCTGGATGCAAATGAAAAAACTGATCCCCGATGCAAGGGAAACAAAGAAAACCATAGGCGGAAGGAGACCAAGATTTATACAATTACCCTCTCTGGAAGAATGCCAGAACACATGGCGAACTATTTACGGAGACCAAGAATGGCGATTTAGCACACAGGACGACGACGATGAATAAACAATAATACCTTCTGGTATTTTTTTTCTATCCATTATATAGTATGAGCACAAAGCAAAGTTATTTGGACGAGATCGCCAAATGGGAGATTGATAGCAATGTTAAGAAACCGACCATTAAATGGACGAAACCCGACATCGTATCATTTTATGAACAATACAAACCAAATGTTGATCAACATACTAGCGACAATGTAAAAGTAGAAATGCCGTCGGCCACTACACTGGAAAACATAGTTAGCAGCATGGCTGAGGAAGAGAGTGTGCCATTCAAAACGGCGGATTTAGTAGAAACAGGCATTACTGAAATCAAGGTTAATGTGGGCGAGGAAATAGAAAAAAAGGAAACGGAAGCAAAAGAAGAGAAGAAAACACCGATTAAAGCAAAGCGGAATCCGCCCGAGAGCGGGTATAGTTGCTATGAAATAATAACGGCACATTTGAAAGTATCCAAAGACCCGTTTAATTTCTTATACATGAAAGTTGAAGACCGCACCATATTACAGGAGGATATGAAGAAATGGCACGAGAGTAGATACGGACATATACCGCCAGAGCAACGCCCTATTCTTAAATATGGTAAGTTAGATTATAAAACGTTTTTCCGCGATGTCTTATCTCAACACGAGGGCAAACTCACGACACTAAAAGATATGTATGACAGGTTTCACGTGTAAGAGGCAGTTAGTGCTATGTCTCTCATCACATCAATATTAAAATATGATGGTTTAAAAGAGACATAATCCGCAGATGCCGTTTTGTAATATACTTCCAATGTTATTGGAGCATCCGCCGCATACGTTACCAGAGCATCATTGGTTGTATTATTTACAATTCTTATTGTTCTGTTATTAGTGGTGTCAGACGGGTTTGGACAAGTCATCTGCCATATCAAATTCATTTGAACTCCATATCTTTGGATTAGCCACACACAATCAAAAGACTTATAATCAATGGCGGTTGTATAATTTAGCACTTCGGTATAATAATCATATGTATTCGTGCCATCTGTGATATGAAACCAAAATTGAAAAGTGGCAATGCCAGTCGGAGCGGGTAAATTCAAAGACCCGCGAAATGATACATTAATGAAATAACCATATCCTAAACTTGATATTGTTTTGCTACCATATCCGCCCGTGCATAGAGTGGTAAATGTGGAACTCGTCATCCATGACCTAAGGTCAAGACCAACATACGCATTTTGAATGTTTCTTGTTAATGTCGGGGTAGCCACGACCGCGATTGTTTTTGTGTCAATAGATTGTTGCTCTTGCGAACGGCCAAATATATTCATTTTTTTAAACTATATATATATCTATCTTATACTATAAGATTTATTATAAGATTTATTATAAAATAATACAATTAAAATATGAACCATCTGGGAAATCCGTGGGCATATCACTATTACGGCTCTGTGATAATAGACGAGGATTTAGAAGTTGATGGCGTATTATATGGCGACCATATTGAAGCAAATTCAATACAAGCAAGGACTGACGACATAACAATATCCTCGCGAAATAATAACTCTTCTTTGTTGATATCTGATACTGGTTATGTGTCAATTAATAACGAATACGACTTACCATTAGCGGACGGCACGGCTAATCAAATATTAAAAACGGACGGGCTCGGCAATACTTCATTTGCTACATTGACTTCAAGTTATATAAGCGACTTTGAATTGGATAAATTAACGGATGTAGTCATAACAGGCACACCCACAAATAACCAACTACTCATTTACAGCACAGGGCAATGGCGCAATACAAACTCACCTTTTCTTAGATTGGATGGCCTCACTATGATGTTTGGAAATTTGAATATGGGAAGTTTTAATATAGTAAATGTCGGTAATGTTGATGGTATTGATGTTTCGGCTCTTGATAGTGCTGTGGTTAAATTAACAGGAGACCAAACCATAGCAGGAATTAAGACATTTAGCAGTATAATAAATGCTAGTGCGGGGATTGATATGAAAAGCCAAAGTATAACAAATGTTAATCTTGTTGATGGTGTTGATGTTTCTGCCCTTGACACTTCTGTGGTTAAACTAACGGGAGACCAAACAATAACAGGGAATAAAACATTTACTACTTATGTGGCCGTAAAAGACTCAAATCCATTAAACACAGGCAAATTATTCTTCAATTACAACAATAATATGGGTTCTATTTATTCGTCGGAGGCAGGTGGAGCAACGGGCTATCCACTAACTATTGTTGGTTCTTCCATACTTTTTGCTCCAACAACAGGGGGCGGAATAACATTGACGGGTAATGTTTTAAATTTTAATAGCACGACAGCAATCAGCGGACTGCCCGCACCATTCTATGACGGCGATGCTTCAACAAAAGCATATACCGATACGAAACTGGCAAAGGACGGCACAACGGCTATGACTGGTAGTTTAAATATGGGAGGATTTAACATAACAAATGTTAATCATGTTGATGGTGTTGATGTTTCTACTCTTGATACTTCTGTCGTTAAACTAACAGGAGACCAAACTATAGCAGGAACCAAAACATTCAGCAACATAATAAATGCTAGTGCGGGGATTGATATGAAAAGCCAAAGTATAACAAATGTTAATCTTGTTGATGGTGTTGATGTTTCTACTCTTGACACTTCTGTCGTTAAACTAACAGGAGACCAAACCATAGCAGGGAATAAAAAATTTACTTCAACAATAGAAGTACGGGGCGCTACTGCTCCAACCGCTTTTGATGGTATCGGTATTGCCTTTGATACAGCGACAAATATTGGAATGATTGCCGCACAAAATATAGCAACTGCGACTTATTATCCGATACAAATAACGGGTTCGTATGTTGAGTTATATTCAGGTAATACTTTAATTATAACCGCAACTGGCACTACACTATCTTTGAATAACAACAAAATAACAAACTTAGCTACACCAACAGCAACAACGGACGGAGCAAACAAAAGTTATGTTGATACAAAAGACGGACAAAATGTGAAACTAACAGGAAACCAAACCATAGCAGGAATTAAGACATTTAGCAGTGCCCTTGAAATAACAGGAAATTCAACGAATGCGACAACAAAAGGAACATTCGTGGTTTTTAACTCAACAGCCAATATAGGAACTATCGGATGTCTTGATATGGGCACGGGCGTAAATTATAACTTTGAAATAAATGTGAAAAAAATAAGTTTCATTATTGATGGAGCAATAGTTGGTTGGGTAAATGCTTCGGGGCTAGATTGTAATAGTAGCAAAATAGCCAACCTTGGAACTCCGACATTAGCAACGGACGGAGCGACAAAAGGGTATGCGGACACATTGGACGGACAAAATGTAAAACTAACAGGAGACCAAACCATAACAGGAAGTAAAACATTTAACGGGGCGAGCACTGTGATAAAATATCTAACTTTAACGAACAATGCTGATTTTAATAATCAAACTATCACAAATGGTGGAAATATAACATATAATGGGGCGAGGATATTAAACCAAAATGAAGGAGATATATTCTTTTCGCAGACATCAGGTGATTATCAGTATTTCTTATTTACTCTAAATACTGCTACAAGTGGAACCGCAGACCAACGAGGTTATGTATTTACGAATGTAGCATCTGATGTAAAAGGAGCGGGACTTTATATTTCAAAACTTTTGGATAATAAAAGTGCTTCGTCCGACATTGTCCGTTTTAACAATGCTGGGGGTATGCGGTTTTATGGTGCCTTAGATATGAACTCAAACAACATAACAAATGGCGGAACAATAACGGGAACAACAATTACTTCAACCGCGGGTATATCAACAACAACAATAACAGCAAGCGACAAAATAACAACAGCATCGGGCAAACCAATAATCATAGGCAATACAACGAAAGGCACAGGGGCGACAGGAGGCTTAGAATTATACGGGACGGCTTCAAATATTGGAGGAGCACACTTACAAGCAATAACAACGGCAGATGCTTATCCAACATTTCAATTATTGAACTGGGCGCATGATAAGCATGATAACATAGGCTTAAGTTTTGATACTTATTATGACGGCACAAACTGGAAATCAAGTAATTCTGGTTCAAACTTTCAAATATACAAAAACTCAAACAAACTGGCTTTTAACTATAAATCAGGCATAACAGCAGGAAGCAATATAACAAGGTCTGAGGCTATGAATGTCAGCACAGCAGGATTAATAACGGCAAATGCGGGGATTACATATTCTGGGGTGCTAACAACGGCATCGGCAACAACTAATGGGGCAAAAATAGCAATTCAAGGACAAACAGACGGGTCGAATGCGAGAGGAATATTTGTATGGGACATTGGAGATTCAAACTGGGGGATTATATGAGCCAGTCTGGGGCGAGTAAATCATTAAGTGGAGGAACAGCACCAGCAGGAGGAGTAGGCGGAGGATTAACTTCTTATTCTATTAGATTTAGATTAAATGGTTCTTCAACGAGTGGGTTCATATGGGAGAATAATTCAAATACTGCTTTAATGTCTTTGAGAGGGAGTGATGGTCAGTTATGGGTATTGTCTAATCCAATTCAATATTCAGACAGGAGAAAAAAGAAGATATAAAGGATTGTTTAGGCTTAAATTTTATTAATAAGTTAAATCCAGTATGCTATCGTATGATTGATGACAAAAAGAAATGTAGGACTGGCTTAATAGCACAGGAGTTAGAAGAAATACTAACAGAAATGGATATGCTAGATTTTGGCGGATTTATAAAAGAAAAAATTATGGTTCCGTGTCCAAAGCAAAGAGCGGAATACGAATTGAAGGGTGTAAGTATCAATCCAGAAGATGTTAAATGCGTGATAGTGGTGATGTCGGTTATGGTATAGGTTATTCTGAGTTTATCGCCCCGTTAATTAAGGCCGTTCAACAATTATCAGATAATCTCGGACATATCCGAGATAGGGTAGATAATTTAGAAAAAGAAAATAAAAATCTCATGAATATACTACAAGAAATTAGAGAAAATGTCAAACAATAATACGACTAGACTTCACAGCCCCCACCTATTGGATATGGATGGCGAACTAACTCCAGAATTAAAGTCCCGTGTTTTGAGTAGAACTAAAGACTGAGAAAAAA
>WBZZ01004525.1:0-49878 GCA_019918135.1 Paulinella micropora
ACAGGGTGCTGACGCCCACAAACAATATGTACATCGCGAAAATGTATTAGGGATACAGCTTAAGGGTAGAGAGGTCCCCCCTTTATACTAGCTGGGAAGAGATAGCAGAGTGGAATGACTGGGCTGACTTGGACGAAGAAGTAGTAAAGGAATACTTCGAGGACAAAGCCAAGGGTTCTACTCGCCTGTGGCCCGTGCCCAACCCCAAACCGGAAGCTTCAAACCTTGAAGAGGCATTAGGGGTAGAGGAAGACAAGGAAACCCCAGTCAAGCGTTACAAACCGGTTTTTGGAAGTCCGAAAGATAAACCAACCACTGAGACTGAAGAGGGAAAGGAGGAGGAGGAGGAAGATGAAGACCGGCACCCCTCAGACCTCTACTCTAGTGGGTATGCTAGCACTGACAAACCTAGGCTGTCAACTGGCAAGGGCTCAGACTTAGAGGTTGACAGCAAGAGTGGGGCCTCCCGAGGACAGACGGACCCCTCTAAGGTCAAAACCCCACTAGGGGGTGCTGATCGTGCTGTCGCACTGACACGACAGGTGATGGCCTATGACGCTAGTGTACTTGCTGAGATGAGCAAGCAAAAGGAGAGGGTGTTCAATATCATCTATAACATGCTCGGGGGTGAAGCGAAGAGCCTGGTGCGTGACTTAGCTGATCCGGAGAAGCTGACCTTTGGCCAAAACCCTAAAGCACTGTGGGACAGACTGCTAGCCCGGTACAAGAAAGCCGACCCCTCTGATGGTCAAGACAAGGTGAAGGAACTGAATGACTTCCTCTTTACGAGTAAGCAACAGTACGTCGGTCAGTGTGTAGACTTGAACGCTAGGAGAGACTGGTTGGCTGATTATGGCCAAGCCCCAACCGATGACGGAATGCAGCAAATAGTGAAGGATGCGTTAGTGGGCCCAGAGCAATCTGACTCTAGGGTGAAGAAAGCTTGGCAAGTCTGGGTTGAAATGGCTGAACTGAACCGAAAGCAGCTCAAGTGGGACTTTGCCTCCTGGTGGAGGTTCGTGCAAGATCGTGCCCTGGAGCTAGGAAAGAAGTTTGACCGGGCCAAAGTGACTAGTTCCGCAGAGATAAGTTTGGCAGCTCGTAAGGCCGGAAAAGGGAAACCCAAGGATGAGTGCTGGCTCTTCAACAAGGAAGGCAAATGCATTCGTGGGGCCTCCTGCCGCTACCTCCATGTTGGAGGGAAGGTGAGAGGGGTGTGTTTCTTGTGGGACAAACAGGGGGAGTGTAGATGGGCCGACAAATGTAGATTTGAGCATGACCCCACTAAAGCCAAGAAGACCCCTACCAAACCGGCAGACACCCCCAAGGGGGAGAAAGGCAAGAAGAGTGAGAAGAGCAAGGGGCCAAAGTGCTTTAACTGCTTTGAAAAGGGGCACATCGCCGGGAAGTGCAGCAAGAAGTTCCGGTTGTGCGGGGGCAAGCACAAGTTGAGCAAGTGCCCGGACAAAAGCCGAAAGGAGAAGGCGAGGCAGCAAAAGGCTCAAAAGGGGGGAGTGATAGTGATGACTCCGAGGATGAGGAGCCGGGCGTGGCCTTAGCTCAGATGGTAAAGTTCCTAACCGGCAAGTCGAAAGACAAAGCCCTCATGGCTAAACCCGGGGGTGCCAACCTTCCAGAGGCGATCATGCCACCGGAGGACGAGAACAGTCTTGAGATCTTGCTTGAGGATGATGCCGACATAGATAAGATGAACGAGGGGCGATGCCATGGAGTAGCGGAAGGAAAGCGCCGGTGCGTAGCCCGGTTGAAGGCCCTTGAGTCTCCCTTCAACAGCCTTAGGATTAAGGCAGCCACCCTCATCGATAGCGACTATTGCGTTGAGCATCAGTACCAGCGAGCCAAGCAAGAGAGAGAGAGAGAGAGAGAATGCCTTGCGCCGGTGGGCAGCCGACATAGCACGAAGGGATCATCTGGCTCTAATGTGCGAGATGGGAGAACGGGGGTTGGAAGCCAAACTCAAAAGTGGGAGTCATCCCCTAATAGTTGAGGCCATAGTGAGACACGAAGCCGCGAAGCGGTGTATCCCGTGGAACCGGTCCCTCTTGCCCATCATCCACTATGCAAAGCCCCGTGAACCCGGACAGTTCACCGAATGGGTCATTAGCCGACAACCGGTAACATGGGAGGCGTCGGGTGTACCCTCATGGCGGAAGGTGTACCGCCAACATGAACCTCAGGCCGGTGCCCAAGCAAAACATATGTACTTCCGAGGTGGGGTATCCCCCTCTCGTGGGGAGTTGTGCCTCCGCCCGTAGCATCGGTGCCGGTACGCGCCCAAGAGGTGAAGGGTATTCCCCTCCGTCCGGTAGCACCCAACCCCCGTGGAGAGAGTAAGGGTAGACCTAGCGGGGCGAGCGGGCCGTCCGCGGTACCTGCCCCGAAGGTTGAGATTAGTTCAAAGGCCGAGCCGGCTGAGGCTGGTAATGGTATCATGAGCCAAAACCTGAAATCTTTAATCAAAGCAAAAAGGGAAAAGGTACATGGGGTGAAGGTGAGGCCCGGCCCGGAGGACTACCAACCCGATGGTCTGGCGGACGTGGAAGATGAGCCCCCGGAGATGCAGCCCGATGCCGATCCTTCCTCGGAATCCGACGGGGAGGGTAAGCGTGAAGGTGAAGAGTCCCCGGCTAGAGATGGGGACGTGGGTAGAGCTCCGATAAGGGAGCCGTCCCCCATAGGCCCCGACCCTAGTGCTGATGCAGACCCAGGTAGTGGGGATGCTACCGCCGGGACCGATAGCAATCCGGTGACTACGCTCTCCACCAGCCCAAGCAATAGGCGTAGGTCAGTGGGCGCTCGTGCGTTTGGCTTCCTTGAGACGGTCCGAGCGTCCGTGAGTGGGATGCCCTGGTTTGCGTCCCGTGCTAAGACGGTACCCCCTGCAGACCGAAAGGTGACTTCCCTGTTGCCCACTACTACTAGTACCGGTCCGTCTACGGCCCCCTCAACCTTATAGTCCTACCCGACTAGGTACCGGAGAGCGAGAGAGTCGACTCCGAGCCGTGGCAGAGCAGCAAGAGGAGATGCGCCGGTTGCATCGTCCGGCGTTGAGCGGTGAGGAAGAGAAAGATGAAGCTGACTTCCGGAACCGGTGGGGAGAGTGGACTAGGCTGTTGTACGACTGGGCGCATGGGAGTGAGTATCCCATGAACAAGCCTAGGTGGCCGAGACATTGGGCCGTAGCAGGAGCAGCAGCAGATAGTGCCGCAGGGTTTCAACCTCGTACTAGGCCGTTCAGAGTCAGAGAAAGGGTGGTAGCTGGTGAGAGCGTACTAGAGAAGGAATACGCAAGTTTGCCGGAAGCCGAGGGAGAAGCTGACCCGGTGGACGACCTAGTTCGTTTCATGACCGAACGCGGATGGATGGCTAAGGGGATCCGGCTAGCAGAACAAGCCCTCCTAGGACGGAGTGCGGACAAGACCCCATGTTCGATCCGGGAGCTACGTTGCACTTTGTGCCGGCCGGAGCTGAACAACGCCTGTTCAACATTCAGCGAGGGATGAAACGGGTAGATACGGTCAACGGGGAGACCACCGTGACTAAGAAGGGCTCACTAGACATGACGACCGTGAACGGAAAGGGGGAAAAGAACAGGTTACATCTAGGTAGTGTGTGGGTTAGCCCCAACCTAGATGAAACCTTAGTCTTCGGTCCTCAGTTAGCCAAGGATGGTTATAGTGTAGTCCTCCACAAGAAGGGAGAGGGATACATCACTAAGGCCCGGATACCGGACATTTCCCCAGAGCTTAAGGCCGGGGTCCTTTACCTAGACGACAAGGACAAGGTGTGGCGCTTTGTGACGTCCACAAACCAAGAGCTGGCGGCAGATAAGATTGAGGCTAGAGCTTTCTTTGGAAAGGAGATGGCTAAGGTCACGAAGTTGACTAGTGAACAACTTCACCAGAAGTTCGGAGGGCCCGGAAGCGGCATGCAGCGCCTCATCAGTGAAGCGTACGGAATCAAGATAGTGGGTGACAAAACCCATGAGCAAGCAGTAAAAGAGTGTAAGGAGTGCCCGGCCGCCAAAGGGGGAAAAGTGAACCACCCGGCAAGCAACCAGTTGACACAGGTAGGGAAGTTCGAAGCTGTGTCGTTCGACAAGTCCGGGTGCCTACGCAAACCCCTCTATGGTGGGTTTTGGTGCGGCATGGTGGGAATTGAGGCTAACACCGGGTATGCGTTTGGCCTCCTTCTAAAGGATGGCACAGCGGCACCACAAGTGCGCTTCATGCGGGAATGCATAAACTTCATTGAGACGCAAAGCGGCAAGAAGCTGAAGGAAGTCCGGGTAGACGGTGAGCATATCTCAGCTGACTTCAAGGAGCTAGTCCGGGACAAGGGAGTGAGGAAGAGGATCAACACCCTCAATGAACACAACAAGAACGCTTATGCCGAAGTGTCCCAACGTGACTTTTGGCGCAAAGCGCGTCATAACCTGGTTAGGGCTCAGCTACCCTATGAGCTCTTGGGATACGCGTGGCAACACGCTATCCTCTTACACAACCTTTCCCCGAAACGATCCGGTGGTGAGGTCCGGATGTTTGAGCTGATGCCCCGT
Source organism: Paulinella micropora (assembly GCA_019918135.1). Lineage (NCBI taxonomy): Eukaryota > Cercozoa > Imbricatea > Euglyphida > Paulinellidae > Paulinella > Paulinella micropora. Next base: position 4,580 of record WBZZ01004525.1, read on the forward strand.
GAAAGGAAGGTAAATTGGATAGCTTACCTTCATCCTTTTGGGTGTCTATGCCACATGGTCATCGAGGGCAGGTTAGGACACGGGACACGACGAGAGCCGGACGCACATGGCGGCCTGGTTAGGGCTGAGTTTGGAGTACTCCGCACACCTGATCCTGTGTGAAGGTAGGGTGTTCCCATGGCGAAACATCAAGAACTTTGACGACAATCAGCCGGCCTGGCCCCTGTTGCAACCCCTCTGGGAGAAGAAGGGACTGAGCTTGGAACCGTTCAAGGGAGACCCGTTAGTGGAAGACGCCGACCTTGAGCAGCTGTTTGTCCCAAAGCCCAAGGTGGGAGGGACCGACCCCGGGGGAGGCAAGAAGACCCCGGATCAGGAGGAGCTTGACAGCTCTGATTCCGGCGGCGAAGTGGAGGAAGCGACCTCTGAACAGGAAGCAGTGAAAACAGAGAAAGAGGCTCCCGAGCCGACCCGGAAACAATAGGGGAGTTGAAGGGAAGGTGGGTGGAGACCCCAGCCACTCAGTGGGGCTGGGCTTGGGCCAAGAAGATCTACGGGGTGGATTTTCGGGACAAGGTTCGACGAGGTCAGGTGCAAGACGTGAGTGAACCCATATGGGTTAAGAAGCAGAAGAAGAACGGACCAGCCCATTGGGTAAAGTTTGAGGATGACGACTCCCCAGACCGTATGTCGGACTCGGAGATCGTCAAGTACCTTGCTGACGGTCCGGAGACCGCACATGCCGCCACGTTCACTAGGCCGGTGAGTGAGAAGCAAGCTGATGAGCTAGGGTACTGGGACGACGCCCGAGCCGAGGAGATGGCTACGCTCTGGGAGAAAGGTTGCTTCCGGAGAGTCCGAGCCGACTTAGTAGACAAGAAAGATATTTGTGAAGGGCGGTTCGTTCATGCCACCAAAGAGGCAGGGGGAGAGATCCTGAAGTTCAAAAGCCGATGGACGGCCAAGGGGTTTTCCATGATACAGGGATTGCATTTTGGGAAACGGGACTTCCCAACCCCGTGTGCCCTTACCATCTTAATGCTTTTCGCCCTAACAGCGTTTCTTTGGCTTAGTCTTGTCAAAGTGGGACGTTGGCACCGCATGCACAGAGGCGCCTGCAGCTGAGCAGGGGTATCGCCCCAGTTACATCGTACCACCGTTTGGTTTAGAAGAGCCGGGGTATGTGTGGGAAATGCTTAAAGCCCTCTATGGCAGACCGGACGCGGGCCGCAAATGGTGGCGGTACAAGCTAGTCCCGTTTTTAGAAAGTTTAGGCTTTACGGCTCATGTCGCTTTTCCTTGTTTCCTTTGGCGTTGGCTACCCGGTAAGGATAAGCCTGACTTTGCTTTCGTACACGTCGACGACATAATGGGAGCGTTCAGTAGCAAGGAGGTGGAAGCAGAGTTCTTAGCCGCCGGTAAGAAGGCCTTTAAGGTCCTTAAGCAAGAGGCTCCGACCGGGGTGGTAGGCTTGAACATAGAAGACAAGGAAGACTGTCGACTAGGCCGTACGATCAAGATCTCCCAGGAAGATTTCATCAAAGAGGCAGTTGAGAAGCTCCAGTGCACCGGTTTAGCTACAGCCGATTCGCCGTGGTTGATGCCGGGGGTACGAGCCGGGAAGCAATCAGTGCTAGAGCAGTTCTCGCCGCAGCCCATCGTAGTTGTCCTCTTATGGACACGCATCACTCGGCACGAGGTTTTGGGTCAATTAGGGGAAGTGGCCACCCATGCATCCAAGCCTGAGTTGTTCAATTATCAGCAAGCCGAACAGGTCGTACGGTATCTTAATGGTACCCGATCTAAAGGCATTCGCTTCACCAAGGCGAACGGCACCCGCTTGATGTCCTGGGCGGACTCAAGTTGGAAGGGTACAGCCGAAGATCGCCGTGCCCGCCTAGCGGGGTTTCATTTCTTTCTTGGTGGCTCGGTGCTACCATTCTGCCTCAAGCGGAACGTGTCCGTGGCCCTGCCCAGTGATGCGACCATGAGAGCGCGAGTGGAGGCAAAGGCGAGCGCGACACAGGACGAGCTGGTGGCGACCGCGACCGGGTGCGGCGAGCTGGAGAAGGTGGCGGATGGCAAGTGTCTGGTGCCGGCCGCGCCGGAGACGTCCTCCTGCGAGGCGGAAGTCTACGCGATGGTGGAGGCATACCACGGTCAGGATAAAATATCTAACTTTGTGCAGGGCATCGCTGGGGGACGGGTCGCAGACGCGCTGGGGCCGTACGGGTGGGGGCAGCCACACATCCTGTACGGCGACAATCAAGGCGCCCTGGACCTCGCAGATACAAATGTGTTTTCTAGGAAGCTCGGGCACGTGGATCTGCGCTGCGCCATCGTCAACCAGAAGATAGACTCGGGTCTAGTCGTCAACGAGGTGGCGTCAGCGGACAATGTGGCAGACGTTGATCAACACCAAGCAGTCGCGTGGTGAGCCCTACATCCGACTGGTGCGGCCAGTGGCGAGCGACTAGCTTCGTCTGCGGCGAGGTGGCGCGCGCGCGCGCAGTGGGACTTCCTTCAACATTGTGATTTTCAACACGTGGACTCTGGATAGGACTCTGGATAGGGTAGAACTCTGGATAGAGTAGAACCTTGGATTGGTACTAGATTGCAAGTGGATAGATTTTAGTAATTAGGCGATTAGATTGCCGAACTCCACAAGATGTGCAGACGTAGGCTAGCGCCTCTGCTTGCATTGTTAGTCATATATGTTGTGCTGATTGCGCTTTAATTGTTAACAGTGTAGCTATATTGCCGAACTCCACAGAAGACGTAGGGTAGTTTACTTTGCGCTTGGCTTATTTTCGTAACCTAGTTATTAGTTGCGCGTTGCATTGTGGACACTGAGTAGTAAGGGAGTCTAATTAAGGGGGAGCATTCGACAATTAATTACACTTCCTCCTCAACTACGTCCGTATTGCTATTTGGTACGTTAGCAATATTCGTTACTGTTAGTAGTATTATTAGTTATTAATACAGTCATTTAGAGTACCTTTTCTGGTACTGGTGGCACTAGCTTTTTACCATTACCATTATTGCCCATATCAGGCAGTTTCGTGTGTCATTTTCTGGAGGTACATCTTTTGTGTGACGTCGTCAGTTAGACTGGCGGGAATTGTTCAGTATTGTTACATTCTTTTACGTGGGAAGCAGTTGGCCGGTAGGAGTGGGACGCCCCGAGTTCCGGTCACCGTTTGCAGAAGTAGCGAGGGTTTTCTCCCAACGTAAGGTCTTCCTCTTTCTTCTTTCGATAAGTTCTTTGCCAGTGTGCAGTATGTCCAAGTATAATGTTTTATGGTTATGTAATAATGTACCGTCGCCATTTCCACCTATATAACAACCTGTCATGATACATGAGATATTAGTTACTATATCTGTTACCGATCTATTACCTAACATTTGGTTTGGCAGGACACGATCATTTTAATCTGACATCGCCTCACCTAGGAGTATAAAAAGACTACAGGAAGAAAAAGGAAAAGGGAGGAGAATAATGTGAGTGAAAGATGAGACGAGAGGAAAAGAAAGTAAGTAAACAATAGTAAGAGAGGGAACGAAGAAAGAAATGGGCAGCAACGCCAAAAATTGTGAAAGCATTGAGAGGCGAATGCGAATGAAGACAACAAGAATAAGTGGGAAGAACAGTAGGAACGAGAAACCAAGGCCAAAAAACGAATGGGAGATCAAACCAAAGAAGAAGCAATTGGAAAAGCAGATAGAGAGAATTAAAGGTAGAAAAAAGTGTGACAAACAAATAATAAAGGGGTAAACCAAAAAGCCTGCAACAAAGAATAGAATGAAGGTTAGTGAAGAGGGGGAAAAAAAGGGTTATGAAGCGCCCTGAGATCGTTGAAAATAAAGTAAACTAGATCAAGGGAAGAAAGGATCAGTACTAGGAAGCCATGAGACGAGGAAGGAAGCCGCAATGTGCAATCGCAGGTGGAAAAAACACGCACACACACATACACACAAATATTTATATATATATATATACATATAAATATATATATACATACATATATATATACATATATGTGTAATATACATATATTATATATATATATATATATGCATATATATGTATATACATGGCAACGACAAAGCACGTGACTACCCTAAGCGGGAAAAATCGCAACTTCATCCAGAACTACAGAGAATCTTAACCTTGCAGGAAAAGAAAATTCTGGCCTAGCTACTCCGTTACTAGCAGCAATATCGAGGACAGGAAAAAATCTCTAAAAACAACTGAATTACCGATGTAAAACTACCCTGACTGACAATAACCTATGTAAAAAAAAACCAAGAAAACACCTAAAACATTTCCTCCGACTATACAATATGTCCTTCGTAATCGACATGCGCGATAGAGTTCCCAACTTGAGAATACTATGGGAGCTAAGCCTCCTCGTCTTCCGAGTCCACCAGCGCGGGTGGGTTCACGGGCAAAGCAGTCACCTGCTCTGCCGCCTCCACAGCTTTCGCTGGGAGGTGCAAAGGCATAGACTTGGTCGAGCTGCGGGGCACAGCAGAGAGGGAAGTGCCCGTGAAAGAGGATTCCGCCTTTAAGAGCGAAGCCATGGAAGTGGAGGCGTGGCCGGTTCGGTAGGCACTGAGATCTGGCCAGTCCGCTTCCCGTGTATCAGGGCCCCACGTCTTCGACAGTACACCTGGCGCCCACGCAGCTTTAGAGGCAAGAGCAGTTGCCATACGTTTGTGCTCCTGGGCTTTGCTTTCCCTTGGAGAATGAGTAAAATCTTGGTTAGAGATGGGAATGGAAACAGGGTGGAGATTCTGCGTTGGTTTGGCAGGACTTTGGAGCAAGACGGTGCTCGGCGACGGTGCCTGCACCACGTTGACAACAGAAATACAACGCCCATCGAATCTCACCAACAAGCTCAGGTTCTGCGTTGCAAATAAGCAGCTTCCTCTTCTTGCCTTTTCCTCTCTATCTTCTTTGTTCTTCCCTTTCGTCTCGTTCTTCTTCCTTTTTCCTCCTTCTGTTCCTCTTCTTTCTTCTTTTCTTCCTTATTTCTTCTAACCCTTACTTCAGTTGAGAAGAAGAAGAAGAAGAAGAAGAGGAAGAAGAAAAAAGAAGAAGAAAGAGAAGAAAGAGAAGAAAGAGAAGAAAGAGAAGAAAGAGAAGAAGAAGATGGAAGAGGAGGAGGAGGAGAATAATAATGATAATAATAATAATACTATATCTGAGGCGTACTGATGCAGCTAATGGCATATCCTCAACGGACATAAGCCTCCAATACCCTTGTTCGAGGTCCTCCACCCCCCCGTGTCAGTCTCTCGCCTGATGATCGGGGCCACCGATGGAGCTCCTGAGGGCAAGACTGCACTAAGCCGAGGTTATTCCGCAGTCCCAGCAACCTCTTGCAAGACGTCACCGAATGTGCAAGTGCATACACCAAGCGCGGTTGCTAGAGCTGCCTCGAAACCCCACCCATAACAATCTGGTGTCTGCTGGGTCCTGGGCTATCAACCAGCATATGCGGAGTTTAAGATCTTTTACGCGCGCAACGACCCTCCTCCCCAGCATCTACCACCAAAGGGTCATGAGTTGGCGTCACAGTTTAACGCCTTGAGGCCATTGGGCTGAATAATAATAGTAATAATAATAATAATAATAATAATAATAATAATAATAATAATAATAATAATAATAGTGCTTCTCTGTCAATGGCTGATGCATTTCTGCACATGCGCCTCCATCGTCGCACCCGTGAGGGGAGTACGAAGAATTGACGATAAGCGCTAATGACACCCCCGCAAGGGCAGTTCCAACACTTCCAGACGGGCCGGTATGTTCAATGAAAATACTGGTCCAGACGGATCGGTATGTTCAATGAAAATACTGGTGGCACCGACGGGAATCGAACTGGCGACAGGGCCCAGATGGTAGAACTTGACCACTGGGCTATCACGGTGTCCAAATAATAATAATAATAATAATAATAATAATAATAGTAGTGCTTCTCAGTCAATGGCGAATGCATTTCTGCACATGTGCCTCCATCGTCTCACCCGCGAGGGGGGTGTACGAAGATTTGACGATAGGCTCTACTGACACCCCCGCAAGGCAGCTCCAAGCCTTCCAGACAGATCAATACTTTCAAAGAAATATCCTTTGAAAATACTGGCACAGACTGGAATCGAACTGGCGACAGGTCCCGGATGGTAGGCCTTAACCACTGGGCTATCGCGGTGCCAATAATAATAGTAATAATAATAATAATAGTGCTTCTCTGTCAATGGCTGATGCAAATCTGCACATGCGCCTCCATCAATAATAATAATAATAATAATAATAATATTAATAATAATAAGAAGAAGAAGAGGGAGGGAGGAAGGAAGGAAGGATTGATGGATGGATGGATGGATGGAAGGAAGACGGGAAAGAAGGAAGGTGGGAAAGAAGACAGAATTCTTCTTCGTCTTCTTCTTTTTCTTCTTCTTCTTCTTCTTCTTCTTCCTTCTTTCCTCTTCCCTCTCCCTTCTCCCCTCTTCTTCTCCTTCTCCTCCTCCTCCTTTTTCTTCTTCTCCCCTCTCCCCTCTCCCTTCTCCCTTTTCTCCCTTTCCTCTTCCTCCTCCCTCTTCCTCCTCCTCCTCCCTTCCTCCTCCTCCGCCCTCCTCCCCGCCCTCCCTCCCTCCCCCTCCCTCCCCTCCTCCTCACCCCCCCTCTCTCCTCACCCTCCTCCCTCCTCACCCCCCTCCCTCCTTCCCGCCCCCCTCCCTCCTCCCCCCCTCCTTCCTCCCCCCTCCCTCCTTCCTCCTTCTCTCCCTCCTTCCTTCTCTCCTTCTTTCCTTTCTTTCCTTTCTTTCCTTCCTTCCTTCTTTCCTTCCTTCCTTCCTTCCTCTCTTCCTCCCTTCCTTCCTTTCTTCCTTCCTTCCTTCCTTCCTTCTTCTTCTTCTTCTTTTTCTCCTCCTCCTCCTCCTCCTCTTCTTCTTCTTCTTCTTCTTCTGGATGAGGAGGAGGAGGAGGAGGAGGAGGAGAAGGAGATGAAGAAGAAGAAAAAGAAGAAGAAGAAGGAAAGTTCTCAAAGGATGAGGTGGAGACTTTGAGAGCTCGAGCTACATGATGAATAGACAGCACCTTAGAATGTCGGTCCATGGCATGGAAAGTATTGAGAATCCTAGATTCCTAGTCTGCTGAAGTGTAATATACACACTGCCGTCTGGCATGGAAAGTATTGAGAATCCTAGATTCCTAGTCTGCTGAAGTGTAATATACACACTGCCGTCTGACCTCTTTCTCTGGTGGGCTAGGGGAATAGTTTGACGCAGAGCTTCCCAGGCCATCTACTGCCAAAGAATGTGCGGAGTCCAGTCTATCTAAGTTCCTTGGTATTCCATCGGGTTGTTTTCCCTGCATCAACATCACTATTTTATGGTATCAAAAAATATGATCAAGCTGACCGAAACTTCCGTAGGATTCTGCTTTTGCTGGCTTTGTTCGGGGTCTTTCTTCTTTCTTGAAGATGCCTTGGCCTGCTTTGATTGTTTGGACTTCTTCTTGCCACTCGGCTTTTGTTTGACTGGGTTTTCCTGAAAATTCCCTGATTTCTGACAGTTGTCCCTGTGCTTCGTGATCCAACGCCACGTCAGGCTTATTCTAGGTTCTTTCACATCAATATCGGATGGAGACGAGTGCTTATAGTGACGTTGAAACATACCCTGTTGTACAAAAATATCACCATCACCAAGAGAGACCGAACCGCCAGTTGAACCCATTTTGCAGGGTTTCCAGTCAAAGTCACGGGGAGTGCCCAAAGTAAGGCTGATCATGTTGCAGGCCTTAACCTTGGCTTCAAAGATGTCCTCATCGTCAGCGTGCCAGCCAATCCTGGAAAGCCCGTTGGGATAATAGTTTAAGACTATGGAGTTTGGTTGAGCTCCATCCAGCTCGACAGCTTTCATTACCTCCTCCTGTATAGCCAGGAGCCAGTGAGGGATCGCATTAGGCTGGAATGCGGCTCCGCCGTACTCGTAATGACAATTGCAGCCGAAAGCCGTATACCACGCGCTCCACCGTTGATTCGGGTTTCCACCAAACATAGTCTTGTTCCATTGAGACAGATTGAACGCCTGCTCCCACCACTTCTCTGTCACAGCTTCTTCAAAGGCCTCCTGACAATACATAAGCCTGCTCTGTGTGTGAGGGTCGTCGAGCAATGATATCCAGGGCAGCTTAGATGCATCAAGCCGCAAATTCGGTTCGTTGACCGCCTCTTTCGATAAAGGATTGGACACACGTTTGAGCTTTGACGTGTCTCCAGTGGAGAGGGAAACATGCCCTTGTTGAAGATCGTTGAGGGGTTCCACGGCAGTATGGTCCCAAGGACAGTTGTTGCCCTTGTTACAACCACCGCCGAGTTTCCAGAAGCGACAAGGTCCGCGCGATGCAACAGCCGAAGAAGGTCCGCTTTTGCCATCCAACTTGGCTGACACTGCCGGCTGTTGTGTCAAGATGCGCCCGCCCTGGCGTTGGTTGTCGAGGTTTAGCGCGTATGGCGACTGCGAGAACCTGTCAGCGCTTGCAGGGTGTTGATTCTGATAGATTGCTTTCGGTGGAAAGGATGGAACGTGGTTGGTGGCGTTGCAAAGCGGACACGCTACCTACAAGAGCAGGCGCAAACACAAGCAAACATGCACACACACACACACACACACGCACACAAACACGAACGCACGCACACGCACACGCACGCACACCCACCCACCCACCCACCCACACACACACACACACACACACACACAACACAAACACACACAACACAAACACACACATACACACACACACACACAAAGCTCACAGGGCAGACTATTCCCCGGCCTAAATAGTGTTTGATGTAGGAAAGCTTGCAAGGATGGGTAGTGCGAGAAGTATTGCTCTGAATGTACGTTAAGCAAGAAATCTTGTGACAGCGTAGCAAGGACCTACGTTTGCTCGTTTATTCCCTCACGCCTTTTTAGCTCACAAGCAATTCTATTTCGTTCAATCCATGATTTATCGGTGAGCGGGGTCGATTTTGGGGATCGGGGGGGGGGGGGGGGGAGGGGGGTATGTCGGCAATTTACATTCAACAGAGGCTATTTACTTGAAGCGGTATATGCGACAGTCGCTTGACCCAGAAAGCTTTATGTTTGCCAAGTATCACCTTCTAACTCTTTCTAGTTGGCTCAATCTAGTCCTTTTGCGAGTGCAAAAAAATAGAGGGATTTTGTATTCAGGACACTCCTAACGCAAATATTGCTTGAATTCCCAAAAATCATATCACATCGACAAGCAGAGTTTCCTTGTTTTTGGCAGTACCTGCCGGTACCTTCGGCAATAGAACGTACCCTATCAACTGTGTCCAGGGGGGTCCGGGGGGCCCTCCCCCCGGAACCCTATCGGAATAAATCATGGTTCGTGGGAACCAGAGGAAGTTGGTGCTTCTTTCTTCTTTCTTCTTCTTTCTTCTTCTTTCTTCTTCCTTCCTCTTCCTTCCCCTTCCTTCCCCTTCCTTCCCCTGCTTTCCCTTCTCTCCCCTCCCTTCTCCGCTCCTCTCCTCTCCGCGCCTTCCCCCATCCGCGCCTTTCCCCTCCGCGCCCTCCCCCCTCCGCGCCTCCCCCCCTCCGCGCCTCCCCCTCCGCGCCTCCCCCCCTCCGCGCCTTCCCCCCTGCCTCCGCGCCTACCCCCCAACCTGCCCCCCTCCTGCTGCTGCTGCTGCTGCTCCTGCTCCCTCCTCCTCCAGCTCCTGCTCCTGCTCCTCCTCCTGCTGCTGCTGCTGCTTCTTCTTCTTCTTCTTCTTCTTGTTGTAATTCTTCTTCTTCTTCTTCTTCTTCTTCTTCTTCTTCTTCTTCTTCTTCTTCTGTTTCGTCTTCTTCGTCTTCTCTCTCTCTCTCTCTCTCACACACACACATACACACATACACACACATACACACATACACACACATACACACACATACACCTCTCTCTCTCTGTCTCCTCTCTCTCTCTCTCTCTCTCTTTCTCTCTCTCCCTCCCTCCCTCTCTCTCTCTCTCTCTCTCTTTCTCTCTCTCTCTCTCTATCTCTCGTTTTCTTGCTCTTTCTCTTCCTCGTTCTCTTCCTCTTCCTCTCTCTCTCTCTCTCACACACACACGCACACACACGCACGCATACAAACAAACAAACAAACAAAAACAACTAAAACACACACATCCACACTCCCCCCCGCCCCCCCCCCCCCCCCCACCCCCACCTTTCTCTCTCTCTTCCTCTTTCGATCTCTCTCTCTCTTCCTCTTTCGATCTCTCTCTCTCTCCCTCGCTCTCTCTCTATATATATATATATGTTTATATATACATATATATATGTACATATATAGAAATATATACATATATATATATATCTCAGAGAGAGAGAGAGAGAGAGAGAGACAGAGAGAGAGGGAGAAAGAGAGAGAAAGAGGAAGAGAGAGAGAGGAAGAGAAAGAGGGAGAGAGAGAGAAAGAGGAAGAGAAAAAAAAAAGATAGAGAGAGAGGAAGAGAAAGAGGAAGAAAGAAAGAAAGAGAGTGAGAGAGAAAGAGGAAGAGAAAGAAAGAAAGAAAGAGAGAGAGAGAGAGAATCTCTCTCTCTCACTCTCTCTATCTCTCTCTTTCTTTCTCTTCCTCTCTCTCTCTCTCTGCTGCTGCAGTGGTCTTATTCACAAATCGCGTGACAGTCTTTCAGACTTCTTTCTGAGCAGCTTTGTCGTTTTTCTTGTGTTCATTTTCAGTATATTGTTCAGTGCCTGTGACACCCTGTCTTGAGCATTCTCCTCTTCCGTTGCGTTTTTCGAAAGATTGTGATCAAATGGTTTGGATGAAATGTAGTGATCTATGGATGATGCTGCATCTCGCTTTCTATTATTATACATACCACAGGAACACCAGGGGGAAGGCCAATCCTTTGATGACAGGTGTTGCAGATCATGGAATTAGGTGGAGGTTGTTGAGGAGCGCTTATGGGGATCTGTGGTGCTTGGATAGGAGCCAATGTGAAGTACTGCATCTCCACACCACCTCCTAAGAAAATATTTGTGGATTGAGGATGGAATTTCGCGCGTGTGACCTGGTAGCTTCTTGGGTAGGGCTGCGATCATTCCACTGTAATCTTCCATATTATCTCCGACATCGTTTACCGAAAAGACATATGGATCTTGGGAAGGAGCATATAATAAATTCGGAGGTGCTTGCATGTCATAAAGCTGACAGACAAACCTCATTATTCGGCCGGGACACCCCATTTCAATAAGCGGCATTTGTTTGTTGACAACAAGCAGCAGCCAAAATCCACGTAATATCGGTTCACAACACAGATCTCTACCTGGCTCAGGTGGCTCTGGGTGTTTTCGTCAATAGGGTCCGGACGGATTATAACAAAAAAAAAAACATCTAGCCATAGCCCGTTTGAAAAGCCACCGTCAAATTCACAGGTGGATTTGGACTTGAAAAAAAAAATTACTGCGGGAACTTTTTATTTCTTTTATTTTTTGCCTACAAAATGTGTGTGAGAGTGTGTGTGTGTGTGTGTGTGTCACTGTGTGTGTCTGCCTGTCTGTCTGTCTCTCTGTCTGTCGTCTTTCACTGTGTGTGTCTGCCTGTCTGTCTGTCTCTCTGTCTGTCGTCTTTCTGTCTCTCTGTCTCTCTGTCTCAGACTATAGCTAGTACTGTCTGTCTGTCTGTCTGTCTGTCTGTCTGTCTGTCTGTCTCAGACAGTCCGTCTGTCTGTCTGTCTGTCTGTGCTGTCTGTCTGTCTGTCTGCCTGCCTGTCTGTCTGCCTGTCTGTCTATGTGTGTGTGTGTGTTTGTGTGTGTTTGTCTGTGTGTGTGTGTCTGTCTGTCTGTCTCTCTGTCTGCCTGTCTGTCTATCTGTGTATGTGTGCTTATGTATGTATGTATGTATGTATGTATGTATGTATGAGTAGTATAGGGTGCCACTTGTGCACACTTTTTCGATGCATTTGAAGCACACAAACCACACAAGGAGCCGTTATTTAGTTTTGAGGCTACCTATTCTCTCTAAGTTCAAAACAACAATTTTATTCAAATCTCTCTTACTATGAATTTCGTTCTATTTTCCGACATGATCAGACTTTCACTCATGATTGAATTATGCGGTAATGAGGTAATGCGGTACCGCGGTACCGCGCACTCTAAGGTTTAGGTGGTTTTCTGTTTCTATTTCCTTTTCTGTTTTGCGGTGTGTGGTTTTAAGTTTTTCCATTTTTCCTGATTTGGACATTCATTATTTCCTCTCTCTATTTATAAGCAGACAAAAGAAAGAAAAACTGCTACCTATTGATATTTGAAAGCAGACCGCTACGCTTGTCGTTTTCAAACATCGTTAAAATTTTTTTAAATTATTTTAAAGAAATAAAATATTTGTATTATATATAGAGAGAAATGACAACCTTGAAAATTTACAAAATCTTTAATGCTGAAGACTAAACAGACAAGGAATATTACATTGGAAGCACAATTCAAAAAAGATTATCAAGCAGGTTCAGTCATCATAAATTACTCTGCAAGAAAGGAATTAATAGAAAGTTATACAATCATATGAAGAATAAAGGACTTCAAAATTTTAAGTGTGTTTTAATTCAAGAGGAAGTAATTGAAAATTACAACATTGATAAACAAAGGGCGGTTGAACAGAAATATATAGATGAATTGAAACATACATTAAATTTAAATAATGTTATTGGCCCTAATATTACTGATGGAACAAGAGAACAGCATAAATTTGATGAACGAGAATTTAAAGATGAGAACGAAAGACTTTTTACGAGCTATCGTAGTAGTATAGGGTCGCACTTCTGCACAGGGTTTCAGTGCAGTTTCATCACAGAAACCACACTAAGAGCAGTTATTCATTATTTCGTCTATCTATTTGTAACAAATACAGAAAGACAAAAGAAAGAAAAACTGCTACCTTTAAATAATTATTATTTAAAGAAATAAAATAAAGACACATATAGGATGACAAACGAAGACACTCAGAGATTTAGAATGTCTAGAGGTTGTGTTATGGTAAAGAATAACGAAAAGATGCCAATGGTAAAAGTTCAATGGAGAGAAGGAGGAAAGGTTATGTGTAAGAGTTTCTGTATCGGAAAGAAAAAATCAAAAGAGCAAGCATTGGAAGAAGCAAAGAAATATCACGAGGAAAATATAATACCTAAATATGAGGAATGGAAAATTAATTACGATAAAGAAACAAGAATAATCAAAAAAGAAAAGAAGAAAATTTGGAAGCATAAAGATTTTAAGTGTGGATGTGGCGCTGAAATACATAATGGAAACAAAACGCGACATATGAAGTCTCAGAAACATATTTCAGCAGAAAAAGAAAAACATCCAGTTCCTCCAAGGCCAAGCAAAGAGTATATGGAGAGAATAAAGAAAGATGAAGATGATAGATGTAATATGTGGATACATGGAACATAACTGCCACTGTGGTTGCGGGTATGGTAAGTATTGATAATCAAAAAGGTTTCTCTGCGGAAACCACTGAATTTCCATTTAAAGACAAGGAGGGTCCTTATATATAGGGGCACACACGAGGCCACGAGGGGACGACCGATTGAGGCAGACAAATATTTTAATTTTATAAAATTATATTTTCCTTGATATACTATTATCAAACATGGAGACACACACATATAACGGCAAGGTCTACAGGTTGGATAGATTAAGGGAATATAAGATAAATTACGAAATAAAGTCTGTCAGGGGTCGAGATGTGCTATATATCAAACCGAAGGTAAGGGGGTATACAGTTGATACACCGACAGCCCAAAACTACTTGAACCAAGTAAGAGGTGCGGTGTATTTTGAGCACCATGCTATACCAATAGCGCCACCTTTACCTACGATTGAAGAGAAAAAAGAGATGAAAGAAAATTACAGAGACTTGTTGCGGTATGGTAATTATGATATCATGAGGGACGACAGCAAGGAACACGAACTAGGAATAAATGAAAGCCGATATGCGGTAAGGATTAACTGCAACTTCCGATCATTCACGATGCGCGATGTGATAAGATTTATTGAGATTGTGTTGAACGACTTTGTAAAACGACAAGCATCCGAAGATAAGGTTAGCCTAGGTATTGAGTTTGTTGATTACTATGGAAAAGTATCAACAGGCTTGCACAAATTTAATCAAATCTCTGTTGAAAAAGTTTTAGAAAGATTGTCGGCAATATTTCAAAGCAACGAAAGTCTTTACATGGATGAGAACGGAATAAACTTTGATAAATTAAAATTTGTGTTGAAATCTGTTAAAATGCCTACGGGCGGGACAAGGCTACAGGTTTTGAACAAATTGGATATATACAGAAAGAAAGGAGTAATCTGTATTACAAACAGCGATAACTTATGTTTAGCACGAGCAATCGTTGTTGTCAAAGCAAAAATTGAAAAACATCCAAAATTCAAGACAATACTAATGGGAAAAAGAAAGATACAGCAGGAAATGGCTGAGGCTTTACACAGCCAAGCAAACGTCATTAAGGATGTATGTGGAATACCAGAAATTAATACATTTGCTAATCACATTAAATACAATCTGGTTATTGTTGAATTTCCTGACAAAATCATTTATAAAACAGAACTACTTAATGCGAACGGAGAACTGCTGACTAACCTTTACATTCTAAAGACTGAAGGACATTACGATGCCATAACTAACATGAAGTCTATGATAGGAAAGGAAAACTTCTGTGAGTTGTGTCTAAGGGGATACCAAAAAAGACACGCCTGTGAAGCAAAATGTAGTATCTGTGAAACCAACGGATGTAAGGGAATAAATGACAAGAGCCAGTGGAAAGAATGTGAGCAGTGTAATAGAAAGTTTCCAAACACTGAATGCTTTAATAATCATAGGACGACAAACTGCGATATTAAAGCGAAATGTAAATCGTGCGGGCTGAATTACAGAAAGAAGGATGAGCACAAATGCGGATATGCGAAATGCCGAAATTGCAAACTAATGAAACCGCTTGAACACCAACGTGAAATAGTCCAAAAAGAAATCTTACAGCCGTCAGAGCAATACATATTCTTTGACTTTGAAGCGACACAGGACACAGGCGAGCACATTGTTAATCATGCGAAAAGCCAGTATTACGATGCGAAGGAACCGCCAGTAATTCACAAGAACATTCAAGATTTCTGTAATTGGGCTTTTGACACTAAACACAGCTGATTTACATTTATCGCGCACAATGCCCGCGGTTATGATTGTCAGTTTATTCTTAAGTGGTTGGTTGATAATGGACAAACTCCATTTGTAATCTATGAAGGTGGTAAGATTATGATGATGACACTTAAGAAGTATCGGTTTATAGACAGCCTAAGTTTTCTTACGATGCCATTGTCAGACTTTCCAAAGACATTCGGACTTACGGAACTTAAGAAAGGTTTCTTCCCGCACTTCTTCAATACGGCAAAAAATAGAAACTATGTCGGTGTAATGCCACATAAGAAACATTACGGCTACGACACGATGCGAGGAGATAAACGAAAAGAATTTCTTGAATGGTATGACGAACAAGTGAAAGCACATAACCACTTTGATATGGCGAAGGAAATCGGTGAGTATTGTCATTCAGATGTTGATATACTGAGAAAGGGTTGTATAGATTTTAGAAACCAGTTTCTAGAGTTTGGTATTGACCCTTTTCAATATACAACTATTGCGAGTTGTGTTATGGCTTTGTATCGTGCTAAGTTTATGCCAGAGAATTCAATTGCGATATTGAAAGCGGAAAAGCAAAACAGGATGACTTCTAGGGCTTGTGTAGAATGGTTAGCATACAGAAGCAGGTTAGATAAAACTGATATTAAACACGCATTCAACGGAGGTGAAAAAATGTTTCAACTCGGTCAATCTCGTGTGTATGTAGATGGATGGGACGAGAAAAACAAAACCGCTTATGAGTTTTACGGGTGTCATTGGCACGGATGTGATAAGTGTTGGAATAGCAATGCTTTGAATGTGAAGAAGAATAAGACAATGGGCGAACTATACAAGGAAACAATGAGAAGAGAAAAACAACTTAACGAACAAGCAAAAGTAATAAGTGTCTGGGAGTGCGAATGGAGCCTGATGAAAACCAGTGAAAGACTGGCAGAGGATACAAACGAACGAATTACTGAACAAGAAGGACTAAACCCACGAGAGGCAATGTTTGGAGGTAGAGTGAATGCTTTGAAATTATATTGGAAATCACGACATGATAATGAGTATGCGAAATATATTGACATATGCTCACTTTATCCGACCGTGATGTATTACGACCTTTATCCAAGCGGACACCATATAATTATTAGACCAAACAACGAGGAGGAAAGAAAAAGTATGGAAAATAAAATTATAAACAGAGAATATTTCGGAGTGGCTAAGGTTAAGATGCTACCACCTAGAGGCTTACTACACCCAGTCTTACCGAAGGCGGACAGAGGTAAGATGATGTATCACTTATGCGATAAGTGCGGAATGACTGAGCAACATGGAGAATGTATGCACACCGATAAAGAACGAGCAATAACAGGCACATGGGCAACTCCAGAAATTTACAAGGCCTTAGAGAAAGGGTATAAGTTGATAAAAGTATATGAAGTATGGCACTGGAAAGAACAAAGCAGTAGCCTATTCAAAGAATACATAAAGACATTCTTGAAAGTAAAACAAGAGTCCAGCGGATACCCCGCGGGGTGTAATACGGAAGCCGAAAAACAAAATTACATAAAAAGTATGGAAGTTAAAATGGGTGTAAAGATGGATGAAAGCAAAATATTTAAAAACGAAGGACGGCGAGCAGTGGCTAAGTTGTGTTTGAACTCTTTATGGGGCAAGTTTGGACAGAAACAAAATAAAACACAGAACAAAATGATAAAGGATAAAGATACCTTATACAAACTATTGAACGATAAATCAGTAGATAATATAAATATTAACATAATTAACGACAAAATTGTAGAAGCCAGTTATGACTTAAAACAGGATGCGGTGAGCGACCCGATTAAAACAAATATTGTGGTTGCTTTATTTACTACATGCCACGCGAGAATGAGACTTTACAATATGATGGACCAATTAGGTAATAGGATATTGTATCATGACACAGACAGCGTAATATATACGACTAACAAAGAAATTAATGAGGTGGATGTAGAGACAGGCGATTTACTGGGAGATTGGACAGATGAATTGAAAGGAGCAAAAATAAAAACCTTTGTGGGAGGCGGGCCAAAATGTTATGGATACTTATTAGATAATGGTAAAGCCAGTATGAAAGTAAAAGGATTTAGTATGAACTATGAAACGAAAAAAGCATTGAATTTACCGAATATGTTAAGTGTAATAAGTTGCGGGCTAGGTATTACAAACACTGAATTATTTGAGAATGGTAAAAATGAACTGGATGAATTGTTGGAGACTGATGAAGAATTTCGGATTGCTAAGCGAATTGAGAAATTAATGATATTTGAGAATTGCGCTTCGTGCTACGCACTCTCACTTATTCTCAAACATCGTCGGCCATTAAAGTATAAAACGATGTTTTGTGATGACGAAGTCAGAACAAAATATCAAATATCAAATATCAAATAATTAATTTTTTTTCATAAAATTTTTTTACCACTCTATATAGACCAATGACCACCCTCACCAGACTATGCGAAAAATTTGAACAACTTTCAATTGAGAAGAAGAAGGAATTCTTTTCAGTAAAAGATGTGCAACAGGTAATTAATGAAGAAATTAAGGCAATTGAAAAAAGTAGAGAAGGCAAGCCAAAGGATACTTTTCCATTTGGTAAATATAAAGGTAAGAAAATTCAAGATGTTGCTACTATTGATAAACCATACCTTGAATGGGTTATGAAACAGCCGTGGTTTGATAAATTTACTGACATTAAAAGTGAAGTAAAAAAATATTTATAATAAAAAATAATAATATAATAATATAAGATGGCAGACCTCAACACCAAACAAGACTACTTGAATGAAATTGAGAAATGGAACCTTGATGTTTCTATTAAAAAGCCGACAATTAAATGGACTAAGCCTGACATTGTTTCTTTCTATGAGCAATACAAGCCGAGGGACGACAATGTGAAAGTAGTTATTCCATTGGAGACCGTAACGGACAACTCCAACGTAGTTGAAGATGTGTCCTTCGTACAACATGCGACCTTTACTGCTCGAAAGAGCGTAAGCAATAT
Source organism: Paulinella micropora (assembly GCA_019918135.1). Classification (NCBI taxonomy): domain Eukaryota; phylum Cercozoa; class Imbricatea; order Euglyphida; family Paulinellidae; genus Paulinella; species Paulinella micropora. The sequence goes on from WBZZ01004525.1 coordinate 22,831, forward strand.
CGAAGATATTGTCGGTCAGCAAGAAGAGAGCACTCCTTTTAAGGCGACTGACTTGAAAGAGACTGGAATTACCGAAATCAAGGCTAATGTAGGCGAAGAGATAGCGACTGCTACATGTACAGAAGAAGGATGTATATTAAAGAAAGATGTTGTTCTTCAATATGGAAAATATGCACACAAAAACATTGAAGATGTAGCCAAAATTGATAAACCATACCTTGAATGGTTAGTTCAACAGCAGTGGTGCCAAAATGTGGATGCCATAAAAAAAATTATTTAAATCATTGATATTTTATTCAATTAATTTTTTTTGCTTTATTGGTTTTCTATGAAGTTAGCAATAATATTGACATTTCCTCTTCCACCAGCAGAAACAGACTTCTGTGTAAAAGTCAATACATCACTCGGTGATAGGTATATATCATAACTTCTAAGATTGATTTGTTGAGTTGAAGCACTATTTACATATAGTTTAAAAATTGTTGTTCCGTTTGCGATAGCACTCGCCTTTGTGTCAGTATCTACAATTGAATACTTAGAATCAACATTAGCAAAACCTGCTCCAGTTAGTGTTCCATTTAATACCATTCTGACAACATTTGACTTAGTATCTTCATTTGTAATACTTATCAAAGTGGGATAAACATTTGAATAATTTGTTAAATTAGCACCGCCCGCATCAAATGTTGCTTTATTCCTGATACTAATAATAGGGCTTTCAGTTGTGTTTGCTGCTTTACTTCCTTCCACTTCGTTTGTTATACTTGTGTTTATTGTATTACTTCCTTCAATAAATAATCCAACACTTGCTGTTTTAAGAGTTTGAATTCCGGTAGAAGCATCATTCCTCATTAGTGCGGTAAATGGTAAAGTAGTGTTTCTTAGACTTACACCTGTGTTGGCATTCGCATACTTAATAGTATGGACTAATTGAAATTCTCCCGTTGTAGGATTTTCAATAGAAAACCTTATAGCACCAAAGCCTAAATATTGAAATTGAATTTGGAATATATTTCCTTTACTCCAATCAATAACAGGCATATCTTTTGTTCCATTGCACGGGTCATCCCAGTTTGCTTGTTGAATATAAGTTGTTGCCCCTCCTTTGGCATGTAGAATTCGCATCCCGACATTAGTTTTATAAAAATAGAAACCATTTGAAAAATCACTTTCACCAATTCCTACACAAGAATAATAGTCTTTTGTGTCATCAGTCGTCCATATAGCAGTAAAGCGTCCAACAACTCCCATACCAGTCCGATATTTTATTCTTCTTTTACTTGTTAGGATAGCAGTTGAAGTATTGTTTGCTTGAGTTTTTAATTCCGCCATATTACTATTAAAAGAAACACTAGCATTTGTCTGAGTTAATGACCATACCCTTGTATTAATGGTGTATGGAAAAATTTCCTGAACAACTGGCGTAAGTTGGCTTGTTAGTGCTTCACCGAAAGCGGTTTTCATATTGTTGGTTTCAATATTACCATCATATCCAACTTTGACATTTATAAAATCTCCGTCTGGATTTTGTGCGATTAAATTTCTCTGGTGAGACATATTATATAAAACAAAAAAAATAATTTTCTTTTTTATTTTTTCTTTATTCTTTTGAAACTTTTGTAAAAGTTTCACAAAACCTTTTTGCTGAAAGATTTTCTAAATCTTTCTACGTCTTGATAATTTCAATACCTCTTATAATTACATCTTGCTGAAGAATGGCAAAAGTGTAGTGATTGAGGTTGTTTCCCGCAGTAGTAGAAACGAACTCATATCGTCGCTCGGTGTCAAGGCTCAGACCAGACTTTTCATAACCTTCAACATTCTTCTCGTGAAGTGGGCGGTTGTTATCCCAGTAATCAACATGAAACCAGTTGTATTTATAGATATCGGTGTTTAGGATAGCACTTCCCTTCAACTTATCCTTCAAAATCATAAAGTCTTCATTATCAGAAGTATCAATGTCAAATTGTTGCATTCTGCTACCATCAATAGTAGTATAATAACTTCTAATTTTAGTGTCGTTTCTGTGGTCATTATCAAAAGAAGTATAAGAACTTTCTGAATTATGAAAAGCGGATGTATAGATACGACGAATTCTTTCACCCTGCGACCTATTCATTTTTACCACAAAGTTCTGACTTGTACTTCCAAGGTTGTGCTTCCATGAGATAGGATATTCAATAGTAAATCTAAACCCTTCACCTGCGATTTTGCTTTGGACACCAAGGATAACATTTGGGTCTGTCTCAACCGCGAGAAACAAGTTCAAATTTGAAACAACAGCACCAGTTGCACCAATTGCAGCACCTTCAGCAATGTTAGTGGCAGCGGTTCCCGTAAACATAGTTCTACTAGTTCCCTCCCATACAATCCGCATATCCATAATTTCATTGAAGCCTAGTGTTTTATCAATTTCAAAAATAGTTCCAAAAATCATTCCCAAAGGTAATTTAACATTGATAACTGGAGTGTCATCAGCAGTATTGACAGCAGTAGCAGCACCCTGAATTGTTCCAACTTCAAAATACTTAGCCTCCTCATAAGCGACATTAACAAATGAACCTCCTACTCCATTATAACTATTCAAAAGGTCATCATGACGACGAGCACTCATTGACGGGAGACTTACCAATGTCTTAACACTATTACCGACAGCATTGATAGAGTTAATTATAGCAGCACTTACATCTCCCGCATTAGTTGCAGTAATTTGTAGAGTTCCGAACGTGCCGGCACCAGGAGCGACAGCGACAGCTGCACTTGCTGCAGGATAATATCTTGAAGCAATATTCAAAGTAGCATCATTAAGCACATTACACTTCTGAAGCAACGCACCGCTAGAAACACCTCCACCATGGTTCTCCAAAGACATATACTTATCATAACTGATTTCGGGTTTCCAAATCATCTTGGTATAATTTCCCACATGTTGAAGATTGCACAGATACTGCCCGCTTCGGCTTCGTAATTCAATACTCCTAATCATACTTAGACAATCCATGAAGATACGATTAGCATTGTTCTGTCCCGGGTTCCGTGGGGTGTAAGTAAATCGCAACACACTACGGGCAAGGTTCAGCGGGCGGGTAGGGATTTCAAAGGTGCTTTCATTACCTCCCGCTGTGGTGAGTGTAATATTACCAGAGCCTTCACGACTTGTAAGTTTGTTTAATTCGTATTTTCCTTTTAGTAGTTCTTTTGGTTGATGGTCTAATTCCTGACCATATCCAACTTGAGACGGCATTTTTGTTTTGTTTTTGAAGTGGTGTAAATTAACTAATTCACAAGAATATATTTATAGAAAAAAAATAATTAAATCAAAATTAAAATATCTTTACCTCGCTTTCAACAGATTGAAGAATGAATTAAATAAACTAAAGTAATTAGTTTCACGATAAACAAGCAATGTCATAACTATTCCCAAACCATTAAGATTAATTGCTTGGTCGTTTTCGTCCGTCAAGTAAAACCTGAATACATTGTTTGAATTAGCGGACAATGTTTTACCATACTCAGACCCGCTTCCATCATAAATGACAGAGCCGAAAGGAATTTCGTTGGCAGTGTATATTTCTTGTAGCACATGATTGTCTCCTTCCCCAACTAAATCCGATTGAAGATACAAAGTCTTTTCACCAGTTAGAATAATCACATTTGGAGATTTAATAAAATCATTAGCAAAGAAATATGTTGAATTTCTATCAAAACCCATTACCTCATGAATACGAGTATCACCATCAAATATAAACCGCGGTTGAATACCTCCATTGTTTGACACACTGAATGTTAATTTACCATCCTCGGGGTCTGTGTTGGTATTATTACTAGATACCACATAAGTATAGTCATTTGGGCTGACTGCCGTCAATATCTCAGATAGTTTATTTTTTAAGTTGTTCATTGTGTAGTTGCCCTCAGGTATTGTAATTAATGCCTCATACCCGTCTTCGGATAATGTAAAAGTATTATATGGTGTAGCCACAGAGTAATACGACTTCGGCATATATATATGAAGAATTTTACAATGTGTGGGATTGTCTAGTCCCTTCATATTGACTTCGTGTGTAAAGTCGCTGTCTGTTCCCGTTATTCTATTTTTGCTATTTATGTAATAGATACCTGAACTTCTTCCTCCCTTGTACTCCATCGTAGGTGCTTTTTATAAAAACCACCTACAACCTCAAAAATCTATATATTAGAAAATATCAAATGTATGTATCAAAATTACCATAACCATTCTGTGCTTTTAATTTTTCCGCTTCGTCTTCTTTTAAGTCTGTATAACCGCTGGCAAATTTAAATCGCACTCCTTTTGCTCGCTCTAAAAGAAACCGCATTGAGTGCCATCCACATGTGTCGCTCGTATCAGATTGTTGTTTAACTTGATTAACTTTCATTAACAAATAACTATCAGGATTACTTCTGTCAATTAGTCTTTTCATTTGTTGTTGAAAGTCTTCAGTCGGTTGATATTCTGCTAGCGGGTCATACACTTCAACACTCCTATCTTTATTTAGACTTACCCATATAGCCATCCAGTGTTGTCCTTTTTTATTGCTCGGGTCAGTATTCATAATAAATCCGTATTGCCTTCTTTTTCCTGGATTTAATTTATATATTTCATCACTCGCAATCGTTCCTAAATACCATCCATATTTTTTCATTATGTCGTTGATTTCACTAGTCATTAACCCCTTACCTACTTTACCAATTCCTACCGCATCTGATTCTGGTTCGGTTTCTGCTTCAGTCATATTTGCTTGCGCATCTTCAGGCTCTTGTATAATAGGTTGTTCTTCTTTATTGACTTGTTCTTCTTTATTGACTTGTTCTTCTTTATTGTCTTGTTCTTCTTTGTTCTCCTTGGCTTTATCTACTTCTTCTTTCTTTTTTGCTACAGCACCTTCTCTCCATAAATCAAATTCAACCCATGCTTGTTGTGAATTCAACACTTGGTCAGTTATAATTGGACTTTTGTATAGCCATTTCAGAATAGTTTATTTTTCCACCTCTTGATGGTTTTATGTCAGGGATAACATGCCCAATAAATCTTAGTTTTTGGATAATCTTTTCATTAGTAGGTTGCACATTTCGCCGTTTCTTTCTAATAGTCTCAGCAAACATACCATCAATTATTTTTTCCCGTTTTGTTTGTTTATGTTTCTCCTCTTCTTCCGCATCCTTTACAATAACTCCTCTCGTTTTCCTTGGCGGTCGTCCTTGTGGCGGTGGCGGTGGCGGTTTTATCATAGGCGGTGCTACTGGTGCCATCAATAAACCCTGTCTATGTCGTCGTTCTGCCTGTAGTTCCTGAATAAGTCGTTGTTCCTTCTTCTGTTCCCTATCCTTTTCTTCCTGTCTTTCCTTAATCTCCGCCAGTTGTCTATTATGTTCCCTACCCATTGTTTCTTTTAGTTCCTTAGCATCGGATTGGATTTTTCTTTCTGGTCTCTTCTTTTCTTCTTCAGCATCAACTCGTGCTTTTTCCTCTTTTTGGTCTATCTCATCAATCTTTTCGTATTTCTCTTTTCTGAGTTTGTCTAAGTGGTCATTAATGGCGGTTCTTGTATTTTGTTCAATCTCCGACAAACTCTGGACTTTTCTTAAGTCTTCTTTTCGCTTAGGTGTCCGCTTTGCTTTTGGTCTGCTTAAGTATTTCATAAAAAGTTTAACGATTTGAAGTGTGCTCATATCATTTGTCTTTTTACCGAAATTAAGATAATATGTTTTACCCTTCTGGATAATATACGGCTTCCCGCTCTTATTCCTATAAACCTTCGGGGGTCTTACCTTTGATATTTTAGAATAGCGCTTCATGCTTCGCATTCTCGCTTATTCTAAAACATCGTTTTTTTATTTTTGAAAAAAATAATGGTCATCGATGTTTTGTGATGACGGCAGTCAGAATAAAATATCTTTAGAACTTCAAGGCGCCGCGTCCTCTCTGCTTACCATACCCCAGTCTTGATGCTACAGCCCCAACACTACCTGCGTAAGGCACCCCGACACTACTTAATGCTCCCGCAGTCCTTGAGATTAACTTATTACCGCGAAGAAATATCAACGGCAAAGACCGTTTTCCCAACTTTTTGCCAGTTGATTTTACCGCCTGCTTGTCCCTTGCCTCCTTGCTTCTTCTTGCGACCAGTCTTCTTTTTACCTCCAGCCATGTTGGTGCTTGAGTTAATAGTTCGTTTGCCGATTGTTGGAATGACTTCAACACGAGTTGTTTTAACTACCATAAAAGATAGATGAATATATAATACAGAAAAAATAATTAATTCTAAATTTTTTTTACTTGAGACGAAAAATTAGTCCCGCAAGCGGGACAATTGCCTATTGCACGCGATAGGCTAAATTAAAAATTTTTCTTAACTCATCATCAACACTTGAGATATAAAGAAAATTAAATCGTTCCTTTGTTGCTTCGTGATACTTTTGAAGAAAGTAATCAAAGTCAAAAGATAAGTCTAAGTGTTTATACACGAGTTCCATTTTGTCCTGAGATTGCCCCGGAAAGATTAATAAATAATCTAACTGCTTAATGGCTTCTGGCCGTAGGTCGTTCAAATACTGACTAGACATAATAACCTTTGATTTATAGTGTCTGTTCTTTTTTAGCAAATCACTTACGGACTTGTCTCTTAATCCACTCCCTAAATCGTCCAAAACAAAAACAACCTCTGGAGTTATATACTTACTCGGCCTTTCTTTTGCCTCTGCGGTGCTCTGTTTCTTTTTTTCTTCTTTTCCAAAGTATAAAAATTGTGGCTTCTCTATTTCTTCTTCATCTTTGATTTCTCCTTCGTGTTGCTCGTCCTGTCTGTTCAGTTTGTCTAACTCATAATCAATGACATTTACACCATCTGATTTAAGAAAGGTATATATTGCCATCGGGTTGCCTCTGTTCTTAAAGTGCTTTACCATTGCTTTATAAATGTAGTCCTTGTGTATGGTTGAAGCAATAATAACAATACGGGTTTTTCTGTCCGTCGTCCTTTTCAGTATTTCGAAGAGTGCTGTCGTCTTACCACTCTTCTTACGGGCGAGTAGAAATATGTTGGCATACGGCTCATTAAATAATTTATAACCTTTTGCTTTTTTGTTTCCATCACCCTCTTCTTTTACTGGCTTCACCTTGACATGGTTAATCTTAAGCATCTTATATTATTAAGCCGAAAACTCTAGGCATACAACAATTCTTCCCGCTAAATTTCATGTGTCAATATTTCCGCTGTCAGTTTCAAGTACTTTAAATGTATATTGTCCGTCAGTCCATCCGACAACACCCAAATTATAACCGAGATTTGAAATGTTTGCTGTGGTGCTATCCGCAAATGTTCCAATAATTCCAATTCTATCCATGTAAAGAATTCTGGTTTTGGTTTCGGTCTGGTCGTTCATATAGTGGATAAACTTAACATTCATTTTGTTGGGTGTGAATGACATTTGAATATTTTTATTAAATGTTTTGCTTCCTCCAGCAAAATCATTGCTCAGAAAAATAATCTTTTGGTATTTGAACTCCGTCATTCTATACAAAGATTTTTATAAAAATCTTTGAGCAAAAATATACAAATGTTAATAATATTATTGTTTGTGTGGTCTGTGTTAGGTCGGACTGCCTGCGACTTTTACTCACGGGTAAGCGAAAAAAAGAATGAGAGTTGTGCTTATTGTAGATACTGGGTTTAAGTGTGTTTTCATAAATAACGGAAATAATATGTGTCGTAGTTTTGATGAGGCACTGCCTTTAATCTGTGCGGGTGATAATAGATGGTATATAACACATTTATACGAGTGCTTACTTCTTACTTGAAGAAGGTGATAGAAGGCAAATGCCAATCAATAGTGTTAGGATTCCGACATAAGTGTTAGCAACCTCACAAGGTAAGTTCTTTTCCGATAGCCTTACGATGCAAAGGGTTATAATGGCAATAATGATACCCATTTGAAATAAGTATTTAATAAGTCGGCTGTCAGTTGGTCTGTTTGTTATACAACAACAATTCCAGTTATCTTCCAATTCGTGCTCTACTTTTTTTTCCTCATTCTTCAATGAAATGTCTAAAACTCTATTTTTCAACTCTGGTGTTAGTTCGCCGTCTATTTCAATGACTGGCGGTGGGGGGTGTAATCTAGGAGGCATTAGTAGAAAATACGACTGCTCGGATTTCGGCTAGTTGGTTTGCTTGGTCTTGTAGTATATTCATGAGATTATTATTTTGTTTTTCTAAATTAACTACCTTTTCCGCCATGTGTTGAAAAGCACTAACCAATATTGGTATGAAGTCTGTATATGTTATTCCTTCAAGGTAGCCTTCTCCATCCTCTGCTTTTATCCCACTTTCAGATACAAATTCAGGAAATATTTTTTTAACTTCATCCGCAATAAATCCGTGGTTCTTTTTTTCTTTCTTTTTGTCTGATTTCAAATAATATGAACAACAATTTATTTTCATTAGTTTCTCGCAACAATCACCGCAGTCTAACGTTTTAATATCTGGTTTTAGCCTCCTGTCCGATGAGTTTGTCCAAGCACCATTAAGCGGAATATAATTATAACTACCAGACGGCTCGCCAGTAGTAGAGTTTGAAGTAGTCCAAGCGTGAAGCAAACCAGTAGAAGAAACAATTACTCCATAATTCGTATCCTCCCGATTTAAAATATAGTTGTGCGTCAACGGTAGAAGCGGGTCTTTTTCGTATGGTTAAAAAACCGCTGGATGCTGTTGGGATGACTACCTCTCCTGATGTATTAATGTTCATCGCCTCAGTGTAAGATATATTGTTTCCCACAGTTATTCCTGAATTATAATAAAAAGTGAGTTTTACACCTTTTTGAATTAGAAAGTTAGATAACGCAGAAGATGATTTCCAGTTCGTGCCGTCAAAATAAGCATCAAAACTTAAATTGACATTGTCGTGTGCCCAATTCAATAATTGAAATGTTGGATAAGCATCCGCCGTTGTTATTGCTTGTAAGTGTGCCCCTGCGATATTTGAAGCCGTCCCGTATATTTCTAAACCACCTGACGCTCCCACTCCTTTCGTTGAGTTGCCTATGATTATCGGTTTGCCTGATGCTGTTGTTATTTTGTCGCTTGTTGCCAATGTCGTTGTTGATATCCCCGCATTTGCCGTTATTAATCCACTCGCGGTTACTGTTGTTGTTGATATACTCGCATTTGCCGTGATTAATCCGCTTGCGGTTAGTGTCGTCGTTGATATCCCCGCGGTTGAAGTAATTGTCGTTCCTGTTATTGTTCCGCCATTTGTTATATTGTTTGAGTTCATATCTAAGGCACCATAAAACCGCATACCGCCAGCATTGTTAAAACGGACAATGTCAGACGAAGCACTTTTATTGTCCAAAAGTTTTGAAATATAAAGTCCCGCCCCTTTTACATCAGATGCTACATTCGTAAATACATAACCTCGTTGGTTCGCGGTTCCACTTGTAGCGGTATTTAGAGTAAATAAGAAATACTGATAATCTCCTGATGTCTGTGAAAAGAATATATCTCCTCCATTTTGGTTTAATATCCTCGCACCATTATATGTGATATTTCCTCCATTAGTGATAGTTTGATGATTAAAATCGGCATTGTTCGTTAAAGTTAGATATTTTATCACAGTGCTCGCCCCATTAAATGTTTTGCTTCCTGTTATGGTTTGGTCTGTTGATAGTTTTACATTTTGTCCGTCCAATGTGTCCGCATAACCTTTTGTCGCTCCGTCCGTTGCTAATGTCGGAGTTCCAAGGTTGGCTATTTTGCTACTATTACAATCTAGCCCCGAAGCATTTACCCAACCGACGATTGTCCCGTCAATAATAAAACTTATTTTTTTCGCAGAAATTTCAAAGTTGTAATATGTTGCAGTTTTCATATCCAAACTAGCAATTGACCCAATATTACTGGTAGAATTGAAAACGATAAATGTGCCCTTTGTTGTTGAATTGATTGAATTTCCCGTTATTTCAACACCACTGCTATATGTCTTAATTCCTGCTATGGTTTGGTTTCCTGTTAGTTTCACATTTTGCCCGTCTAATGTATCCACATAACTTTTATTTGCTCCGTCCGTTGTTGCTGATGGTGTGGCTAAGTTTGTTATTTTGTTGTTATTCAAAGATAGTGTAGTGCCAGTTGCGGTTATAATTAAAGTATTACCTGAATATAACTCAACATACGACCCCGTTATTTGTATCGGATACCAAGTCGCTGTTGCTGTCTTTTGTGCGGCAATCATTCCTATTTTTGTATCAAAGGCTATGCCAATGCCGTCAAAAGTAGTTGGATTGGATGAACCACTTACTTCCAAAGTTGATGTAAATTTTTTATTCCTGCTATGGTTTGGTCTCCTGTTAGTTTAACCACCGAAGTGTCAAGAGTAGAAACATCCACACCATCAACAAGATTCACATTTGTTATGCTTTGACTTTTCATATCAATCCCCGCACTAGCATTTATTATGTTGCTGAATGTTTTGGTTCCTGCTATGGTTTGGTCTCCTGTTAGTTTGACCACTGAACCATCAACTGCAAGATTTGTGAGATTAATTCCATTATATGTAGAAGCCCCTGAAACAGCAAAACCATTCATATTTAATGCCCCGTCATACTGGCTGTGCCGTCTAATCTAAGAAAGGGTGGTGTGGTGTTTCTCCATTGCCCCGTGCTATACATAATAAGTTGATTATCTGCTGGAAAGCCTGATATTGTCACATCGCTATGTGTGTCTATACTTCCAGATGCTGTCACCTTATTATTATTATCATTATGCTCAAATATCCATTCATCAACGCCTTTGTCATTTAGTAAATTAACTCCTGTTATATTCTTCATTCCCATGCTAATATTACCTGTTTCATCCACATTTATCGGAAATGTTTTATTGACCCAGTTTATTGAGTTATATGTTAGATAACTATTCATCGCCACTGGTGCTGTAATGACTACATCTGAAAGTGTGTCAATTGAACCAAGTGGTGTATTCTTCCATTTACCTTCTACATCGTTGTAAGTTAAGTATTGCCCGCTTGCTTGTGCAAATATGTTTGTGTCTATCAAATTGTATAAACTTGTTTGGTGCGGATTGGAAGTATTAGAGCGGTGCTGAGTTGAGGCTTTGACTTCGTCATTATCCCTTACTCGTTGCTCTGTGTAGTATAAATTTTTTCCTTCTTTTATGTCTGTAGTTGATTTTAAAGCGAGACGTGTGTCAAAGCGGTTATCAGTGTAATAAAGATTTATCGGGTCGGCATCTTCTGGCACTCTGTCTGTGTTTAAGCCTACGATATTAGTATTAGTAAGGTCTAAGTTAAGTATATCTAGACTATCAACCGCCAACTCATTCAAGCCAAGTAATGATTTATATTGCGACATAGATATTTTAGAATTGCGCTTCGTGCTGACGCACTCTCGCTTATTCTAAAACATCGGAAAAAATTTGAAGAAAAAATTAATTGGAAACGATGTTTTGTGATGACGAAGTCAGAACAAAATATCAATTATATAATTAAATATTTAATTTTAAAAATACTAAAATATATTAATCTTAGTATAAATGCCGTCTCCCGAAGCAAGTCGTAAGAACTGGGGTAAGGCTGTGGAAAGTATTAAGAGTAAAAAACAGCAAAAGGTAGAAATAGCAGAAATTAGCAAAGTGTAGAAAGGTTTATGTAGGCGATGATGAAGAGATGGAGGAAAAGATAAACCGCATGGCGGAAATTGGTGTTGCTAATGATATCATTAATGGAAAAGACCAAGATGATACACCAGAAGAAAGCAGTGATAGCGATGAAGAATGTGATTTTACTGATATCATTGCTGAAAAGATGGCTAAGATGAAAATAAGAAGAAAGAAAGCGGAAGCAAATAAGAAAGTAAGTAAAAAGCCTGTGCCTGAGCCTGATGAGAGCGAAATCGAAAGTGAAGAAAGTGAAGAGGAAGAGCCGAAGCCTAAGTCTAAAAAAGGAAACGGAAAGAAGTCAAACATATCTGTTAATGTTTATAATCAAGCAGAAAAGCCAAGCAAAAAGGAAAAAAATAATGATATCGAAAAATGTTTCTTAAAATTTTGATATTTGTTTCAGACTTCGTCTTCAACAAACATCGTCTGCGATTAAATAAAAAAGAAAAAGAAAAAACGATGTTTTAGAATAAGAGAGAGTGCGGAGCACGAAACGAAATTCTAAAATATCATGGATAATAAACATACTCAGCAACAAGAAACTCCTGAGCAGACTGAGCGAAAAGAAAAACTTGAAGAAGTGGCCGAAATACATTTTCAATCAAAGCCCGCTAAGATATGGAACACGATAACCTCACCAGAAGCAAAACCACTAAGTCAAGTATTTATTGATTTAATGGATATGTCAAAGGTTGCAACAAAGAAAGGTAATTCTAACTATAATTTTGGATTAGTTGCTATTGATGTATATAGCCGTCGTGGGTGGATTGAGCCAGTCAAAAATAAAACAACTGGTTATGTCTTAGAAGGGTTCAAAAAAATATTTACTAAAAAAGTTCCTGAAAGAATTACTTCAGATAATGGCGGTGAGTTTAAGGGACAAGTCAGTGAATATTTCAGACAAAATAATATTGAACATAGAACTGTCCAAGTAGGCGATCACAGAACAATGGGTATAATTGATAGGTTTATTAGAACAATACGAAATGAATTAAACTTAATATGGGAATTTAATGAAAATTTTCAATGGGTTCCTATTATTCATGAGGTTGTTGATGCTTATAATAAAACATATCATACAACAATAAAGGCTGTACCAATTAATGTTTTTGAAGGAACCGAAAAGAACACTCAGGAAATATACCGAAATCCTTTAATTAATGAATTCCCTAAGGGTACAAGAGTAAGAAAGGAATTAGAAAGAACTATTTTTTCTAAAGGGGACAAGCAATTCAGTAAAACTATATTCAAGGTTAAGGGCAGGAAAGGCTTCAAAGTTATACTCAGTGAAGAGGACTTAGTCCGACCGTCAGAATTATTAAAGACTAATGTTGAAGAGCACCATAAAGAAGAAGGACCGAAAGAGCAATTATCGGACAAAGTAAAACAAATTACTAAAGAGAAAAAAAATATTAATTTATTAAAATCATTGGATGTAAAACCTGAGAATGTCAGAACTAGTAAGAGAGAACGGAAGGCGAAAGTCCAATTTGATGCTTGAGTGATTTAATATGTCGAGCTTTGTTTCCATTATGTATTTCAGCACCACATCCACACTTAAAATCTTTATGCTTCCAAATTTTCTTCTTTTCTTTTTTGATTGCTTTTGTTTCTGTATCATAATTAATTTTCCATTCCTCGTATTTAGGTATTATATTTTCCTCGTGATATTTCTTTGCTTCTTCCAATGCTTGTTCTTTTGATTTATTCTTTCCAATACAGAAACTCTTACACATAACCTTTCCTCCTTCTCTCCATTGAACTTTTACCATTGGCCTCTTTTCATTATTCTTTACCATTACACAACCTCTAGACATTCTAAATCTCAGCGTGTCTTCGTTAGTCATCCTATATGTGTCTTTATTTTATTTACTTAAATAATAATTATTTAACCCTTAACCGGTTTCAATCCCCAAAAGTGGCTTCAATCCCCAAAAGTGGTTTGAATTTTTGAGTTGAATAAAAACATAAATACCAATCGAAACAAGTTGTACTACGCTGCAAATTTAATATTTACGTGTTGGGGAAGCTATCTGTGAAAACCAGAATGTCATAGCTTTTCTAGAAGCGACTTAAATATGAAACTGAAACCAGGCACCAACCACTTTTTTTCACGAATTTTCGTTGCCTTTTTTTACGTGGCGGGGACTTTTTTTTTTTTCTTCAACATCATGTCTGCGCACCAAGAGCTTCTCACAGTCCGTGTGCGTCTTCCGGTCAGGGAATTTGGTGAGGCTTATGCCAAACAAAAATGGCCTGATGACTGGAAGACGAGGGAGATTGAGGGTACTGTTTCTCGACAGTATGGTCGTACAAAAGACAAGTTTTGGATGAAGTGGGATGCGGAGGATGAAGACGATTCCATGATGATTGCTTCGGAGATTATCAAATACAGAATTGAAGGGAGTGGCTCTGCCGATAACGGCATACTTGGGCAAGGCCAGGAAATCGACGGAGATGCCAAAAATGCAATAAATGCTGGGTAGACTTGTTTTTCTTGAACCTCGAATTTTTCTTGTGATGTCGAATGGTTTCTCTGCGTGTTTGCAGTGAGGACGGCTTGATACCCAGCGACCCTGATGACGATGACTATGTGTACCTATCCCTACCTGGTTTCAGCTATTTTGTGCAATTTGCTTCTGTTTTGTTCTCTGCCAAGGACGATGCTGGAAGTATAGTAGATTTCTGTACTTCCATACATGCATCGGCGTTGGCTGTCAGTATTCCTTACTGTACTGTTTTCCAACAGACCGCCAGAGTCGGGGGATGAGTCGGGTAGTTCAATCGATGAAGAGGATCAAAAAGAAGGAGATATGGACAACAAACGAGCCCCTCATCCCAGCGACTCACTTGTCAGTGACGATGATGTCGAAGAAGATGAGGGGTCTGGTGAAGACGAGGAGGAGGATCCGGCACTAGAGATTGACGAAGGCGATAGCCTACCTGCCAGTGAGTTCAAAGATGTCAAAGAATGGAAGGTGGGTGTTGCACCTCCTCGTGTGCTGCCGGCATTCGAAGGGCAGTCCAGGGCATCACTTTCTGTGCGTTCCCCCGACCTCCTCAGTATGGTGGATATTTTCTTTATGTTCTTACCCACGCAATTCTGGCAGAATGTCACAAGAAACACCAACAAGTATGCAACCTGGAAACGTAATCTCAACCCCTCAGAGCGTCAGCGGCCTTGGGTACCCGTGACACTATCTGACATACTTTCATTTTTGGCGATCCTTATAATGATGGGGGTGATGGGGTTGCCTGCTGAAACAGATTATTGGATTGGCGCTGTGTCAGACTTCTGGCAGTGGCCAGACCTTGCAAGCATCATGGGGTACGTGAGGTATCAGAATATCAAACGTTGTTTTCATCTCACTGACCCCCGTCTGGCAGCTCCTCGTGACTCCCCTCAGTATGACAAACTTTTCAATGTTCGAGTCTTTATTGAGATTGTACAGGCTGTGGGAATTGGGTCAGTGGGTGTCAATCGACGAGGGAATGATCCCTTTTAAAGGGCGTACCTACCTCAGGCAATACTTACCGAAAAAACCCATCAAATGGGGATTCAAACTGTTTGCTCTGTGCTGTTCAGTAACAGGCTATTTTTATACGCTGCTTTGTTATGAGGGTGAGGGAACGGTGCAGGACGATTCTGGGCACGGAATGACGTATGCAGTTGTTATAAAGCTTTTAGACCTAGCCGGCATCGACCAAAGCGGCAGGATCATCGCTTTAGATAGGTTTTACACAGGGCTGCAGTTGTTTTTTGACTGTGTCCTAAAGAGGGGCATCAACTGCATTGGCACTGTTGTCAAACCCAGGCTGAGGGCGGCAAAGGAGCTACTGGACGAAGTCAAGAAGAATAGTGACAGGGGCACGTGCGCAATGGCCACTTGGAGTCATAACGGAGTCAGTATGCATGCTGTTGCTTGGAAAGACACCCAGGTGGTTTATTTTTTGTCAACTGTGTTGGGGGGTACCATGAGTCACGTCGAAAGGAGGCTGCATGGGGGGGGGGGGTGGAGCTACGGTTCCAGTGAATTGTTTTGAAATTTGCAAGACATACACTCAGCACATGGGCGGCGTTGATACAGGCGATCAGTTACGACTTCGTTACGGAGTTGAGAAGGCGCTAAGATTCAACAAGCCTTGGTTCAAGTTATTTGCGGGTTTGTTAGATGTTGCGGTTACAAACACAACTATCATCTACAAACAGTTTCATGAAGAAAAAACACGCAAAGACATGCTCAAGGAACTTATTGAGGGTTTGGTGTCTTATGCGGGGCTTTTTGGAGGTTCTAGGAGCGCAGCGAGGGGCAAGCGTGTGATATGCCCTGGCTATTTGGTAAGTCTTACAAACGAGGCGAGTGATGGTAAGCGCGGCGCGGGTAAGCAGAACTCGGTTTGTTGTGCGGTGTGTGCTAGTAATGGAATCCGCAAGCGTACCAGTGCTTATTGCAGCGATTGTCGCTATTTTTTTTGCCGAACTGGAGAATGTTTTCCGTGGCACACAGTCAATCATTTCGTTCCATCTGGGAAATGTAAGAGGCAGCCGTTGTGACAATGATTGTCAAGGTTTTATTAGTTATTAAAGAACGGTTTTTTTACACAATTAGCTTCCACCGGGTTTAATTCAATTGAATTTAATAATATAACTGTCAAAAACCACAAATAGGGATAAAAAACTTGAAATTGGGTCGGATCCCCAAACGTGGCTTTAGATCCCCAAAAGTGGCAAACCGGTTAAGGGTTAATGTAGCAGTATTTATTGCTTTTTGCTTACTATATTGAATAACCAATAGTAAGCAGAAATAATGAATAACGGCTCCTTGTGTGGTTTGTGTGCTTCAAATGCATCGAAAAAGTGTGCCCAAGTGGCACCCTATACTACTTGTATGTATGTATATATGTATGTATTTATGTATTTATGTACATATGTATGTCTGTATGTATGTATGTATGTACGTATTTATGTATTTATGTATTTATGTACATATGTATGTATGTATGTACGTCTAGTATGTATGTCTAGTATGTATGTATGTATGTATGTATGCATGCATGCATGCATGCATGCTGCATGCATGCATGCAGGCAGGCATGCATGCAAGTACTCATGCATGCATGTATGTATGTATGTATGTAATGTATGTATGCGCATGTATGCTTGCATACATGCATACATGCATCATGCATGCACGTATGTATGTATGTATGTTATGTATGTATGTATGTGTGTGTGTATGTATGTATGTATATATGTTTGTATGTGTGTATGCATGCATACATGCATGCATGCATGCATGCATGTATGTATGTATGTATGTAGGTATGTAGGTATGTAGGTATGTAGGTATGTATGTATGTATGTATGTATGCATGTATGTATGTATGTGAATGTATGTATGTGAATGTATGTATGTATGTATGTATATGCATGTATGTATGTATGTATGTATGTATGTATGCATGTATGTATGTATGTACGTATGTGAGTGAGTGAGCCCTCCCCCCGAAGTATGTATGTATGTATGTATGTATGTCTGCATGTGTGTATGTATGTATGTATGTATACATGTATGATGTATGTATGTATGTATGTATATTATATGTATGTATGTATGTATGTATACGTGTGTATGTATGTATGTATGTATGTATGCATGTATATATGTATGTATGTATGTATGTATGTATGTATGTATGCATGCATGCATGCATCATGCATGCATGTATGTATGTATGTATGTATGTATGCATGTATGTATGTATGCATGTATGCATGCAATGATGTATGTATGTATGTATGTATGTGAATGGTGTATGTATGTATGTATGTATGTGTGTATGTATGTGTGTGTATGTATGTATGTATGTATGTATGCATGTATGTATGTATATATATGTATCATGGTATGTATGTGTATGTATGTGTATGTATGTATGTATGTATTTATGTATGCATGTATGCATGCATGTATGTATGTATGTATGTATTTATGTATGTATGTAGGTATGTAGGTATGAGGTACGTAGGTATGCAGGTATGTATGCCAGTATGTAGGTATGTATGTAGGTATGTATGCATGTATGCATGCATGTATGCATGCATATATGTATGTATGTATGTATGTGTGTATGTATGTATATGTATGTATGTATGTATGTATGTGTATGTATGTATGTATGTATGTGTATGTGTGTGTGTATGTATGTATGTATGTATGTATGTATATATGTATGTATGTATGTATGTATGTATGTATTTATGTATGTGTTTATGTATGTGTTTATGTATGTATGTATGTGCATGTATGTATGTATGTATGTATGTAGGTATGTATGTATGTAGGTATGCAGGTATGTATGTATGTGTATGCATGCATGTATGCATGCATGATGCATGCATGCATGCATGCATGTATGTGTATGTATGTATATGTATGTATGCATGTATGCATGTATGTATGTATGTATGTATGTATGTATCTATGTATGTATTATGCATGTATGCATGTATGCATGTATGCATGTATGTATGTATGCATGCATGTATGTCCCTCTCTCCTCTCTCCTCCCTCTCTCCCTCTCTCCTCTCTCCTCTTTGCCATCCGAGTCTCTCTCTCTCTCCGAGGCTCTCCCTCTCTCTCTCTCTTTCACTCTCTCTCTCTCACACTCTCGCTCTCTCTCTCTCTCAGGCTCTTTCTCTCTCTCTTTTTCTCTCTCTTTCTCTCTCTCTTTCACTCTCTCTTTCACTCTCTCTCTCTCTCACACACACTCTCGCTCTCAGGCGCTCTCTCTCTCATCATCATCATCCTACCGTTATTAAGTAATATTGATCAACATTAATGATATTCAATAATTAGGTTTAATAATTTTGATAACGTTAAATTATATTGAATAATGTTAATAGCGTTAAATAATCATCTATTGAATAATATTTGAATAATATTGAATAATATTTAATATTAAATACTATTGAATACTGACACTAATTGAATAACATTGATCAAGCACGGTCATATATATTAAAGCATAATATTGACTCTGAATAGTATTGAATAGTATTGATTAGTATCATGATAATAGCCTGTGCCGGACTAGTCATAAGTTGAATAATATTGAATAAGATCATATTATCAGTATGACTGATGATCCAGAATCATGTGAATACCGTGTAATGCCCCCAACGATAGCTCGAAAAAAGTCAGTAATACAACCAAACACAGTCCTCAAGAATGAAAATGATGTCTCGTTGTATTAGCTCAGTGAAGCCAAAAAAGGAAAACGGCAACAGACCAGGAATAAAATTGCATCAGGTCCAATCCGGACAAATAATACTGAAAAACAAGCTGGTGCACCTGTCACCAGGAAAAGGTACTTTTTACCGGCTATCCGGGGGGTGATGCCTACAGTACCCCCTCCCGATTTTATGACGGAAATAGCATTTTCATCATACACCTTCTGATTTCTTTCTGCAAATAGTATGCGCTATGGAGTCATGCCACACAGCGCATCGACCCACGGATAGACGCTAAAAGACGATAAATATATCCTCATACGGCACGTCAAAGCGGATTCTCTAGCCTTTCTTGTAAATTTTGAACTCCTTCCCCTCAATTTCTTTTTTTTCCCGGCAGTATGTTAAAACAAACGTACTATTAATAAAAAATACAAGCAAAGTGGTGCTGTAGTACGATTCCCCCTTTGATCTCCTTCTTCTTATCATTATCATTATTATTATTATTATTCACAGGGAGATCGTAAGTACATTGTCTTTTTTAATGACATACCCTTGTATAAGGCGGATATCCTATGATATAGTATTAGGGTGCCAGTCCTAATAGCTATATCCGAAGTTGAGGTGTATGTACCCGACCCTGCGATATACTGACAATAGAGATTGACAGTGCTCAGGTACGACAGTATATAATCTATCGTAAAAAATAATTTAATGAAAGTTTAAGAGAACATTTCATTTTCGAGAACATCATCCCAGGACTTGGAAAGGGTCATACCCGGGAACACCATCGCTCAATACACTAGCGATCCCCGTATACGGTGTAGTATCATCGTCGATCGACCTTTCGCACTCGTATGTTGCGATCGAATGCCAAGTTATATCACTGAGTCTTTTTAATATTCATATTGATAACTGATGATGCATGATCAAATCATGATACGCCGTGGGCAATCAACCAGTTTATTTGAGACGCATAAAGAAAAATAGTTTCTTTGTCACTGCCTTCGTCGTCTGGCGCGGATTTCTTTGCCTGGTGGAGGACCACCAACAAAAGTCAGATCGAACTTTGACTGTTCGAGAATGTCCCAGATCTTATTAGGGATTCCGCCCAACGATAATTCAAAAGGGACATCAAGCACTCCTCTTGGCAGTGTCTGAATGGTCCACGCAGTGTAATCCTTGTCTCTGGGAGTAATTGTATCATCCCATGTCTCGAGACTTTTTGCGTCTTTATATACTGGCAGATAATGTCTTGCCTTTGGAACCTCAACCGGGTCCATACTTCTCCAGAACTGGAGTATCGGTTGTACTATCTTTGCGGCTGATGATATTTTGAGTGTCCGTGTGACACGCATCTGTCGTGGGACCGCCACGACCCGCATCAAGTATAAGTCTGAGAGAGTGTCATCAGCGACATGTTGTTCCGCTGGTCTCATCAGATAGAAAACATTTTTCACCCATGCGATGGTTGCTATCGCATCGCATTCCTTCCATCGCTCATGGACAATCTCAACGTTGCCCGCGTTTGGGTCAGTGTCCGTCCCCTCCTCCTCCTGGTGGACGTCCTTTGATCTCATCGACCTCATCGCCTTCCTCGGTTGGTCGTTGATAAGATCATTCCGCGCTCTCCTTAGCTGCGCCTCTGTGATCTTCTCCTTCTTTCCGCTATGCTCTCGCGGAGACTTGGACTGAGTCCCCACCGCGCTTATGCGGTCAGTCTTCTCCTTGCTGTCCACCTCACTCTCCTCCTTCTCAGCTATCGGTGCCCGATAAGCATCGTCTTGGTCTATGCCAGCCTCCTTGTGGATGGGCGGCACCTCTTTGAAATCATCCTTCATCCGTTTTAACGCCTCCTCAACGGATTCATCTTCCAGTAAGAAGGGATCATACTTAATCAGCCTTCTTACATTCACAATTTGCACCTTCCCTCTACCCCTGATCTTGTAATTCAGAGGTCCCGTCTGTTCCATAATCTGATAAGGTCCTTTCCAGTGAGTGAACAGCTTAGAGCTGATTCCATTCGGGACTTGAGGATGGTACAATAGTACAATATCCCCGACCTGGAACTTGATCTGATCCAAGTGCGCTTGTCGCACCCCTTCAGCATCAGTCTTTCGGCGCTCCGCCTCTCTATGCGCCCTGACTATTTGTTCCGCCTCCATCTTCACTCTAAGTCTCATCCCAAACAACTCATCCGCATCCGCCCAAGTGTCTTTTGGGTGAAGGAGCGAAGTCGGGATATCAGGCTCACGCCCATATACTAACTGATATGGCGAGATTGAGCTCTTCGAGCCTCCTAACGCAGTAGAGGGTAGACAGTTCATTGCAAACGCAAATGATGGTGCTGCCCATGCTCTTTGATTCTACTTCTTCGTGCAATACATCTTTAGCGAAGCTTTGAGGGGTCTGTGTACCCGCTCGATTTTCCCATTTGCTCGCGGGTTATAGGCAGTAACATATTGCCATTTCATCCCGTAATACTTAGATAGTTTGTCGATGACCTCGTTATTAAAGTCCTAGCCTCGATCAGAACATATCTTTTTTGGTACTCCGATCTGTGAGATGATCCTATCGATCAGCGCCTCGGCCGTCGTCTTTTGCCGGTAACGTCTTTGACAGGGATGATCCACACATAGTTGGTGGCTCTGTCAATAGCAGTAAGGAGGTATTTGTAACCATCCTTCGATTCTGGGAAAGGTCCCACCTGATCAATGTGTATAAACTCAAACATCGCCGCATGAAGAGGAAATTCGCCAATCAGGCCGAAATTTGCCTTCAGTGGTGTTTGTTTATCTTGCACGGGATGCATGCATCCACCGCCTGATCTATCTCCTCCTTCATCTTCTTCCACCAGAATCGCCTCGCTACGAACATGTGAGCTCGTTGTCGACCCGGATGCGCCAAAAGTGGGCAATTGTGGGCTGCGACAAATATAAATCGTTTCAGACTCTCCGGTACCCAAAGGGTCCATTTGTCCGGCTGTGACGCATAGCGACCGTGAAGGCCCTTGTACCACAGTAGACCATCTCTCCATCCCATCTCCTTCATTTGATCTTTGATCGCTTTCGTCATCCGTAGCTCATCCGGGTTCTGATATAACTGTATCAGTTCTTTAAACTCCGGATCTTGAGCCTGTTGTTGCCTCCATGCGGTAGGCGAGGCTATATGGATAGTACCATCTTCTAGCCGTACCCCGATTCTTTCCGGGTCATCGTCTAGGTCACTTCTCCGCTCTTGAGGAGGCTCCGCATAAACTTCCTGCGTCTCCTCTTCCTCTCTTATGTTCGCCTTCGCATTCTCATATACCTCATAGGACCACTCAGCGTCCTCCTGGGTATGTAGCTCACAACATATCCCGTGATCCGGGCCTTGTGGACTGTACCGTAGACCTGTGCTGTCATATCGGACTCCACTCGCCATCTCCATCGCCTCAATGTGGCTGACCTCATACACCTTGTCAGTGGACAAGTCTTCCATCTCCACCGTGGACACCAACGCCGATACTTCTGAGTTAAACTCTAGCCTAGAGAGGCTATCAGCGACCACATCTCGCTTTCCCGGTAGATGGACCATTGTAAAATCGAAACAAGACAAGAACGCTTGCCACCGCGCCAGCCGTCCAGTCTGTTCATGATTCATCAACCATAACAGGTTATGATGATCAGTTCTGACAGTAAATTGAGGTCCTCCCCACAAATACTCTCTGAGCCTCTTGAGGGCCCATACTACCGCCAACGCCTCTCTTTGCCTTGTGCAATAGTTTCTCTCCGCCGCACACAACTTCCTACTAATAAACATGATTGGGCGTAATTTCTTCTCCTCATCCTCTTGTTGTAATACAGCCCCAATCGCAAACTTAGATGCGTCTGTATCGACTACGAATTGTTTGGTAAAGTCGGGCATCGTTAACACCAGTCCTCCGTCTTTCGGATCTTTATAAATAAGATCTTTGAGCGCATGAAACGCTTGCAAAGCCTCTTCGCCCCACTTCTCAAAGTCTCCAAAATCTATCATTTTCTCCAACTTAGCTTGTGTTGCACCCCAATCGGGTATAAACTGGCTATAGTATTGCGCCATCGCAAGGAATGAGTGCAATTCAGTGCGGTTCTTCGGTATCGGTCGATTCATAATCTCCTCCCTCTTCTCTTTGGATATCGAGACTCGATTATGGGAGATCTCGTACCCTAAGTATGTCTCACTCGTCTTGGCAAGTTGACACTTCTTTAGATTGCACTTCAGGCCAAAAGCTCCGATGCGCCTGAATATATCGGACAAATGATCGATATGCTCCTCCATTGTGTTAGGGTATACGATAATGTCATCGATATAGCAAAATGCACATTCTCCCGCCTTCTGTCCCCGCCTTCTCATAAAGCTTCCGTCAGACAAATCATCGTACTGACTGCTCAACATCTTCTGCATCGCCTTCTGGAAAAGTCCTGGGGCTTGCTTGAGGCCCATCGGAAGCACTTTCCATTGGTATATTTCCATACCCACCACAAACGCCGTCAGCCATCTGGACTTTTCCTCCAGTGGTATCTACCAGAAGCCATTCTTAAGGTCAATGACAGAATAGAATTTTGCATTCCGCAGTACTCTCCTTCCTTCTTCTAATGTCGGGAGAGGATTTCTCTCTTCCTCCAGCACCTTGTTAACACGAGCATAGTTGACTGTCAGGCGCCATTCTCCTCCTGGCTTCGGCACTATTCTCGGTTGTGAGACTATTGGAGATGTTGATCTCTCAATAAAGTCCTCATTGAGCAGCTGTCTTGCTAGCTCCTCCGCTATCTTCGCCTCATGTATACTCAAATTCGCCCTTCGTGGTGTCGGTGACGGCTCCGCACCGGTATTTTGTAAATAACCGCAGTGAAATCTTCAGGCTTGACACCACCTGCATGTGGAGGGTCAAAAATTTCCTTGTTCGCCTCTAATTTGGCTTTTAAAAGCTCCTTCTCCTTCTCCGTGCCTACTCCTTCTTTCAATATGTTCCGCGCCGCCTCTTGAAAATCTTCATCAGACATCTGCTTATGCTGCTTGAGGGGTTCTCTGTCCTCCTCCAAGCCTAAGTCCTCTTCCGAGACATCATCTAGGCCAGTCTTTTCATACGTGACCGTGTCCGGCTCATCATCTTTACCTAGCTCCACCAGCATGTCAATGAGTCTCGCGTATTGCAAAGGAGCTTTACGGGTGTAAAAACCATCAAAGCATGTGAATGCTTGCGGTATCAATTTCAACTTGTCGAGGTCTCTGAGCTTCCGCTTGTATGCACTGCTCTGCTCACGAGTTCCCATACGACAAGCCACCACTAGCTGTTGCTTGCGAGAGGGTACCGATATAGGATGATCAATAAGCCTGTCCCTTATTTCCTGCGCCCATATCGCCTTCTCATTATATGGCAGGATAAATAGTTTACGGCTTATTATTTTCGAATAAAGTCCGTAAGCATTTCTTCACTTCAGTTAGTGAACGCGGCCACGTCGGCTCGTCACCCCAGAAATCAGTAATAAAACTTTTAATAGTTTCTGGTGGAGTATCCGGGATTCGCCCCGTTCTCCTTGGTACAAACGCCTCCCTTTTTTCTTCTCCTACTTTCGCATGGAAACAGTATCCGTTAGTAATATGGACATCTGTTCCTACTCCTTCCGCGAATCTCGCCAACGACGGGCTTCTTTGTGCGACACATATAATCTCCTCCTTTCGCTTCTCGATTAAGTCATCAATAGACTTTTTGTCCCAATGGCATGTCGGAACTGTGACAGTGCACACTTGGGATTCCCAATTGTCGGTCCAGGACAGTTCATCCGGTCATACGACATGGGGGTGAACGTACACCTCAAGTGCCTCATGTGCGATGGCCATCTTTTTGTGATCCGTCGCTAGATTCAGCTCATAAGCCTCATAAGAGTCAGTAGCGTTGAAGGGATCAATATCGTTCTCTTCTCCTCTTTTTACTCCATATATCACTCGCAGTGCGGCGCAATCAATCACAGCCCCCATCGTAGCCAATTGGTCATACGATAGTAATATTGACCCGTGGTAACCGGGGACGACATAGAGGTCCATACGGTATACTCGTGCGGATTTCAATTTAAAGGTCAGTGTGATGATTCCCGTGATATCCGTCCGGCTGCTCACTCCTTTGAGAGTGCCCATTGACTTTTTCATATTTCCGTCCACCCAGTCCCGGTATCGATTAAAAAACTTCCTGCCGACAATATTAATATTCGCCATCGTATCATTACCAACTTTTAATATTGTCTTCAATGTTTCACAATAAAGTTCAGTATAACACAGAGCATCGGCCTGTGTATATTGGCTGCGAGAACAAGAACTTTACGTTCCAAATTTTGGAGTCTTGTCTCTAAGTTTTTCAACTCCTCCTTCTTCTCCTCCTGCTTCACCTCATTAACATTTTTATTATTCTGCGGTACTGGTGCGTTTACTATTTGAGCGACATTGTCTTGTGGTACTTGAGTACACACATTGTCTTTTTGCTCGCCACCCGCCGCGACCGTAGACATTGAGTCTGTTCGTGGTTGTTTGCTTGGCCGAGGCGATACGTCTGCCATTGGCCTCCTCGCCTCCATCGCAAGTCTCGCCTTCCTATTTGCATCAGTTATCATTGGTAACCGTGCTGTATGAACGGGTATGAGACTACCTTGGGGCTGCAGTCTCTGTGTA
Organism: Paulinella micropora; assembly: GCA_019918135.1. Lineage (NCBI taxonomy): Eukaryota > Cercozoa > Imbricatea > Euglyphida > Paulinellidae > Paulinella > Paulinella micropora. Next base: position 48,445 of record WBZZ01004525.1, read on the forward strand.
CCCACATCTTTGTATTCAGATTGAGGAAGCGTTGGCCCAGTCTGCACAACAGCATTAGAAAGCACTGTGACTTTAGGGTTAAACTTCACAGTCTTCTCCTTCCTCTTTTCTTCCCCTCCAGTCATTCCACCACCTCGAAACGATTACCTTGAGTAGTGTCCGGGTGGATGACGTATCGGTCTCCGAGGCAGTGTTGTAGGCCTGAGCTCGACCGAAATTCGGGTTGGAGCTTGCCCATGAGCCTCCTCCTCCTCTGGGTGGGGGCTGGAGCTCGAACAGCTCTCCCTCCATAAGGGGTATATCCCCGACCTCCTCCTCTTCCTCTCTGAGGGGTTCCTTGCCACCTCGAGGCTCCTCTCCATGTTCCTCCTCCTCGTCCTCCTCCTGCTCCTCCTCCTCGTCCTCCTGCTCCTGTTCCTCCTCCTCGTCCTCTTTGAGAGGCCTTTAAGTTCTTTTGTCTCTCCCTTTCCTCCTTCTTCTCCTTCATCCTCTTCATGTAGGTAATGATTGCCTCTCGTAACTCCTCATCATCACACATATTGGCATACCAACCTTCGTTCCAGCGGCAATCTGAAGCATATTGAAAAGGCCCGGTTCCTTTCCGTCCTGCTCAGAAAATTTGCCCTTGCTGTTGGTTCTGCCTATCATGATTGAAAGAGCAGTCTCTGTTCTCCATCTGTGCATTACACTGCAAGCCCGCGAACCACCTCCAACATGCGGTCTTCAGGTCTGGCTCTCTCTGTCTCTTCCAACCGGCAACTCTGTTTGTGTACGTGGCTTGTGCGCCAACAGGTACACCGCCTGCCTGTGCCGTATGTGCCTCCGTGAGCGAGTCCATGTTTGAGCATGCACTCATCACTTCTTGAAACAGTGCTGACGGAGCAACGCTTTGAACCGTATTTTCGAACACGTGTGTCTCGAGGAAGTTCTTGGACTTCACTGAGCTAAACGTCGAGCATTGTTGTATGAGCTGAGTAAGCTTGCTCGGGTTAACTGTGTGTAACGCCGAAAAGAAATAGAGGATGATCGACTTGCGGCCATAGAATAGCCCATAGGAGGAAACTACCTCCGTAAGGGTCGCCGCCAAGCCAACAGCACTCCTCAAACTCATCGCCACTGTCTCAAAGATTTCAAATCCTATGAGAGTACCAGTGCAGAGATGCTGGTATCCATGAGATTGAAAATATGAAATGAGTGTGGCCACCGCCAGTTCACACTGAGCGTCTAGGCTGTTGCATTGTTTCTCTTAATCTCCTCCTTCTTTGTCAAAAACTTGTACTGTGTCAGATCAAATCCCTCCGAGACTAGAGATTGGTCAAAAACAGTAACAAGGGCCTCGTATTCCTGCGTTTCGTCGCAAGGAAAAGCCTTCATGCAGGCATTGATCTCTTTGAGCTTGCTCAAAAGCGAAGCATCAGAGTCTTTGTCTGAGCT
>WBZZ01004526.1:0-17500 GCA_019918135.1 Paulinella micropora
AAACATTCAGCAACATAATAAATGCTAGTGCGGGGATTGATATGAAAAGCCAAAGTATAACAAATGTTAATCTTGTTGATGGTGTGATGTTTCTACTCTTGATACTTCTGTCGTTAAACTAACAGGAGACCAAACCATAGCAGGGAACAAAAAATTTACTTCAACAATAGAAGTACGGGGCGCTACTGCTCCAACCGCTTTTGATGGTATCGGTGTTGCCTTTGATACAGCGACAAATATAGGAATGATTGCCGCACAAAAGACAGCAACAGCGACTTGGTATCCGATACAAATAACGGGGTCATATGTTGATTTATATGCGGGTGATAATGTAATCGCGACAGCAACCGGCACGACACTATCATTGAACAACAGAAAAATCACAAACTTAGCCACACCATCAGCAACAACGGACGGGGCAAACAAAAGTTATGTGGATACATTAGACGGGCAAAATGTGAAAACTAACAGGAAACCAAACCATAGCAGGAATTAAGACATATAGCAGTGGTGTTGAAATAAACGGGAAATTCAATCAATTCAACAACAAAGGGAACATTTATCGTTTTTCAATTCTACCAGTAATATCGGGTCAATTGCTTAGTTTGGATATGAAAACAGCGACATATTACAACTTTGAAATTTCTGCGAAAAAATAAGTTTTATTATTGACGGGACGATTGTCGGTTGGGTAAATGCTTCGGGGCTAGATTGTAATAGTAGCAAAATGGCCAACCTTGGAACTCCGACATTATCAACGGACGGAGCGACAAAAGGGTATGCGGACACATTGGACGGACAAAATGTAAAACTAACAGGCGACCAAACTATAACAGGAATTAAAATATTTAATGGAAGTAGAAATGATGTAAGAGCACTGATCTTATTAAGCCAAGCTGATTGTAATAATGTAGATATCATTAATGGTGGAAATATAACATACAACGGGGCTCGGATTTTAAACCAGAATGGAGGAGACATATTCTTTTCACAGACGACGGGTGATTATCAGTATTTCTTATTTACTCTAAATACTGCTACAAGTGGAACCGCAAACCAAAGAGGTTATGTATTCACGAATGTAGCATCTGATGTAAAAGGGGCGGACTTTATATTTCAAAACTTTTGGATAATAAAAGTGCTTCGTCTGACATTGTCCGTTTTAACAATGCTGGCGGTATGCGGTTTTATGGAGCCTTAGATATGAACTCAAACAATATAACAAATGGCGGAACAATAACAGGAACAACAATTACTTCAGCCGCGGGTATATCAACAACTACAGCAACCGCGAGTGGATTAATCACGGCAAATGCGGGTATATCAACAACTACGATCACTGCGAGTGGCCTACTAACAGCAACAGGAGGTTCTAGCATAGTTATACAAGGAAATACTAATGGAGGTAATACACGAGGAATATTTTTGTGGGACACTGGCAATACAAATTATGGTATTTATATGGCACAATCTGGAGCCAATAAATCTCTAGCAGGTGGAGTGGCATCAGCCGTTGCTGGAAACGATTTTACTTCTTTCGCCGTTAGATTTAGAGTGAGCAATGTTTCAACCGATGGTTTTATATGGGAGAACTCTTCCGAACAATTATTGATGTCATTAAACGGGGCAAACGGGACTTTATGGACAAAAGGATTAATAACGGCTAGTGCTGGTGTATCAACAACTACGATCACTGCGAGTGGATTAATAACGGCAAATGCGGGTGTATCAACAACAACATTAACGGCGAGCGGATTAATAACGGCAAATGCGGGAATTACATACACAGGCACACTAACAACGGCATCAGCATCAACTAATGGGGCAAAAATAGCAATTCAAGGACAAACAGACGGAACGAATGCGAGAGGAATATTTGTATGGGACATTGGAGATTCAAAATGGGGAATTTATATGAGCCAGTCTGGAGCAAATAAAGCATTAAGTGGAGGAACAGCACCAGCAGGAGGAGTAGGCGGAGGATTAACTTCTTATTCTATTAGATTTAAATTAAATGGTTCTTCAACGAGTGGGTTCATATGGGAGAATAATTCCAATACTGCTTTAATGTCTTTGAGAGGGAGCGATGGGCAATTATGGGTATTGTCTAATCCAATTCAATATTCAGACAGGAGAAAAAAAGAAGATATAAATGAATGCTTAGGCTTAGATTTTATTAATAAGTTAAATCCAGTTTGCTATCGTATGATTGACGACAAAAAGAAATGTAGGACTGGCTTAATAGCACAGGAATTAGAAGAAATACTAACAGAAATGGATATGCTAGATTTTGGCGGTTTTATAAAAGAAACAATTATGGTTCCCTGCCCAAAGCAAAGAGCGGAATACGAATTGAAGGGTGTAAGTGTTAATCCAGAAGAGGTTAAATGTGTTGATAGTGGTGATGTTGGTTATGGTATAGGTTATTCTGAGTTTATCGCCCCGTTAATTAAGGCCGTTCAACAATTATCAGATAATCTCGGACATGTCCGAGATAGGGTAGATAATTTAGAAAAAGAAAATAAAAATCTCATGAATATACTACAAGAAATTAGAGAAAATGTCAAACAATAATACGACTAGACTTCACAGACCACCACCTATTATGGATATGGATGGCGAACTAACTCCCGAATTAAAGTCCCGTGTTCTTGAAGTAGAACTAAAGACTGAGGAAAAAAAAGTAGAGCACGAATTGGAAGATAACTGGTCGTGCTGTTGTATGAAAAATAGACCGACAGACAGCCGACTTATTAAATACTTATTTCAAATGGGTATCATTATCTCCATTATAACCCTTTGTATCGTGAGGCTATCTGAAAAGAACTTACCTTGTGAGGTTGCTAATACTTATGTCGGTATTTTAACACTTTTGATTGGGATATGCCTTCCATCACCTTCTTCAAAGAAATGAACATTCGTATATATGTGTCATATACCATCTATTATCATCATCACAGATTAAAGGCATTGCTTCATCAAAACTAACACACCAATCACTCATCGGTTTGTAAATACATTTAAATTTAGTATCTATACCTTTTTGAATACAATAAACACAACTTATATTCTTTTTTTCACTTATCCGTGAGTAAAAGTCGCAGGCAGTCCGCGAAAATATTTTGATTATTAAAAAGTTTATCATCAGTAATATAACCATGACTGACTATAAATACCAAAAGATTATTTTTCTAAGCAATGATTTTGCTGGAGGAAGCAAAACATTTAATAAAAATATTCAAATGTCATTCACACCCACCAAAATGAATGTTAAGTTTATCCACTATATGAACGACCAGACAGAGACAAAAACCAGAATTCTTTACATGGATAGAATTGGAATTATTGGAACATTTGCGGACAGCACTACAGCAAACATTTCAAATCTCGGTTATAATTTGGGTGTCGTCGGATGGACGGACGGACAATATACATTTAAAGTCCTTGAAACCGACAGCGGAAATATTGACACAGGAAATTTAGCGGGGCGAATTGTTGTGTGCCTAGAGTTTTTAGGGTAATAATATATAATGGAGAAGATTAACAATGTCAAAGTTAAGCCTGTGAAGCAGGACGGAAACGGAGATAAAAAAGCAAAAGGTTATAAATTATTCAATGAGCCGTATGCTAACATATTTTTGCTTGCCCGTAAGAAGAGCGGGAAAACAACAGCACTATTTGAAATACTGAAACGGACAACAGACAGAAAAACCCGTATTGTTATTATCGCGTCAACAATCCACAAGGACTACATTTATAAAGCAATGGTTAAGCACTTTAAGAACAGAGGCAACCCGATGGCAATATATACCTTTCTTAAATCGGATGGTGTAAATGTCATTGATTACGAATTAGACAAATTGAACAGAGATAACGAAGAGCAGGAGGGCGAAGTAAAACAGGATGATAAAGAACCGATGGAGAAACCACAATTTCTTTATTTTGGCAAAGAAGAAAAAAAGAAACAGAGCGCCACGGAGGCGAAAGAAAGGCCGAGTAAATATATATCTCCAGAGGTTGTTTTTGTTTTGGATGATTTAGGAAGTGGATTAAGAGACAAGTCCGTGAGCGATTTGTTAAAAAAGAATAGGCACTATAAATCAAAGGTGATTATGTCTAGTCAGTATCTGAACGACCTACGGCCAGAAGCCATTAAGCAGTTAGATTATCTATTAATCTTTCCAAGCCAGTCTCAGGACAAAATGGAACTCGTGTATAAACACTTAGACTTATCTTTTGATTTTGATTATTTTCTTCAAAAGTATCACGAGGCGACGAAAGAGAGATTTAATTTTCTTTATGTTTCAAGTGTTGATGATGAGTTAAGAAAAAACTTTGCTTATCGTCTTAAGTAATGATATTTATGAGCATCGCTTTCATCCAATGTTGAATTTTAAATAAAAATCAACATAACGCTCATTTTCGCTTGCTCATAAACATCGAAAAACGATGTTTAAAAACCGCACGAAAGTCGAAGACGAAAGTGCGGAATTTTAAATATCAATAATTTTTTTTCTGTATTATATATGCCAGTATCACCAGTGATAATTTCACAACCATCAGGATATAACATCGGATACAATCCATCAATGCCACAGAAGGGAGGAAAAAAAGTATCTCGGACAAGATCCAAGAAGAGCGGTCAAAAGGGAGGAAAGATTAACTGGGCTAAGGTCGGAAAAACTGCCTTGGCTGTTAATAAATTCCTTCGCGATAATAAGGTAATCTCTAGGACTGCGGGGGCGTTGAGTAGTGTTGGGGTGCCTTACGCTGGTAGTGTTAGTGCTACTGCCGCAAAACTTGGGTATGGTAAGCAACGAGGAGGTGCTGTAAAGTTCCGTTGATATTTATGAGCATCGCTTTCATTCGCTAGCTGCTCATTTTCGCTTGCTCATAAACATCGTCAAACCGATTTATTTTTTCTTAAAACAAAAAATAGATGTTTTAGAATAAGCGGGAATGCGAAGCATGGAGCGTAATTCTAAAATATCAAAGAATAAGAAGGCGAAAGTCCGCCCCCCGCGAGTGTATAGAAACAAAAGCGGAAGGCCGTATATTATCCAGAAGGGTAAAAAATATTATCTTAATTTTGGTAAGAAAACAAATGATTTAAGCACATTACAAATCGTTAAACTTTTATGAAATATATTAGCAAACCAAAGTCGCAAAGGGCTAGCCGCAAACCAAGAGAAAAAATAATCAAATCTGATTTCAATCGTCTTGAACACGAGAACCGAAACCAAATACAAAGCAACTTACAAAAGAATATGAGTTAATACATGACGAGGAAGAAAAGGAAAAGAAGAAAAGGGAGGATTTAGAAGAAGAAAAGAAAAGGCTAGAACGAAAAGACGTAGCAGATGTGAAGGAAAGGCAGGATGAGTTAGCAAGGATACACCGCAATGAACTATCCGATATCAAGGAACGACAAGAACAAAAAGCAGAGAACTAAGAAGGGAGCAAAAACTCATAGAGGATTTACAATACGAACAGCAAAGGAACCAAAGATTGGCTATTATGCCACCGCCACAGCAGTATCAATATATCATGCCACAACAACAGGGACAACCACAAGCACCGCCACAAGCACCACCATTAGCACCACCATTTGGAGCACCACCACAAGCACCAGCCTTACCTAATTTAGGAGATGAAGCACCATTGAAAACGAAAGAGCAATATGAGGAAGAAAAAAAGCAAAAGCAGAAAGATATTGAAACACTGAAATTAGCAGGATATACAGATAAATTCATTAAAAAGATGAGTCTCAAAGACTTACAAAAAGCCAGTCAAGATATTCAGACGGCTATAGCCACAGCGGCGTCTTTAGAGGAACAGAAAAAGTTAGCAGAAGAATATAAAAAAAAACTTGAAAAGGAAAAAAAGAAAGCGGAAGAAAAGGGTAAGCATCTTGAAAATTTACAAATTAATCAATTTTTAATCTCTGGATTTTCAAAAACTTATCACCCAACCATTACCATAAAAGAGTTAGCACAGGCTTTAAAAAAGAGACTAGATAATGATGGTCATAACAAATTAAATTACAAAGACACTTCAAAGTGGATTATTAACATGATTAAAAGGTTTAATATTGATGTTGGAAGTGAGGTGAAAAACGTAAAAAGAAAAGTGGCGGATTATGCTAGATATGAAGAGTATATGGGTATTACTGAACAAAAAGGTAGTGGAGCGAAGACATTAGATGAATTATTTGATAAGGTATTTTCAATAGCGAAAATAAAAAATATTTATCCCGCAAAGATTGGAGGCACACAATGAATAAAAAGGATTTTGTAAATACTCTAACTAACAAAATGACAATAGACCCAAATGTGGATAAACAAGTTTCAGCGGATTTAAATGTTGAGGAAGGGATGCCACCCCCTACAATACCCCCTACGATTACCGCATCATTAGAACAACCACAGCCAGAGCCAGATGAACAACAGCAAGAGGAACCACAACCACAGCAACCAGAAAAGCCAGTTGACGATGTTTATCAACAAACGGGGATGAGTGAAACGAATGAGAGTGTAGTTGATAAATATCGGGGATTAATGACTAATGAAATAGACGACATAATGAAAAAATATGGATGGTATCTCGGAGCAATAGCCAGTGATGAAATCTATAAGTTGAAGCCCGGAAGCAGAAAGCGATACGGATTTATTATGAATTTGGACAATCACAAACAAGCGGGGTCTCATTGGATTGCTATATGGGTAAGTCTGGATAAAGACAGGTCAGTGGAAGTGTATGACCCATTAGCACTTTACCAACCAACGGAAGACTTTCAACAACAAATGAAACAACCCATTGACAAAAGCCACCCCGATAGTTATTTATTAATGAAGGTTAATCAAGTAAAACAACAGAGTGATACTTCCTCAACTTGTGGATGGCACTCGATGAGATTTTTAATGGAGCGGGCGAAAGGTAATCGCTTTAAGTTTAGTTCGGGTTTCACAGACTTAAAAGAAGAAGAAGCGGAGAAATTAAAAGCACAGAATGGTTATGGTAATTTTGATACATACATAAAAAAAATTATTCGTATAATGTACAATGGAGTATAAAGGCGGTCGCGCAACAGGTATCTATTATGTCAATGGTAAAAACAGGATAACAGGCACAGACTCAGATTTTACCCACGAATTAAACTTAAAATCACTAGACAATCCCACACATTGTAAGATTCTTCATATCTATGTTCCAAAGTCATATTACTCTGTGGCTTCACCATATAATACTTTTACTCTTAGCGAAGACGGGTATGAGGCTTTAATTACGATACCTGAGGGAAACTACACAATGAACAATCTAAAAAATAAGTTGTCGGAGGTGGTAACCGCAGACAGCCCAAATAATTATACTTATGTTGTATCCAGTAATAATACCAACATAGAACCAGAAGATGGCAAATTAACATTCAGTGTGTCAGAGAATAAAGGTATTCAACCGCGGTTTATATTTGATGCTGATACACGTATTCACGAGGTTATGGGTTTTGATAGAAGTTCAACATATTTCTTTGCCAATGATTTCATTAAATCGCCAAATGTAATTATTCTAACTGGGGAAAAGACTTTATACCTTCAATCAGACTTAGTTGGTGAAGGAGATAATCACGTGCTACAAGAAATATACACTGCCAACGAAATTCCTTTTGGTGCCGTTATATACGACGGAAGTGGGTTAGAGTATGGTAAGAAATTATCCTCCAGTTCAAATAATGTATATAGGTTTTATCTTACAGACGAAAACGATCAGGCTATAAATCTTAATGGGTTAGGTATTGTAATGACATTATTAATTTACAGAGAGACAAATTATTTTAATTTATTTACATCATTCTTCAATCTTTTGAAACAGAGATAAATAATTATTTTGAATTATTTTTTTCTATGAATATATTTGTGTATTAATCAACTTACACTACTGCCTAAAAATCAAAAACAAAATGCCAACTCAACACGGCGGAGAATTAGACTTCAGTAAGACTGATTATATCAGTGCTTCTTATCGTTTGAATAAACTTGCTCCACGTGAGGGCTCTGGAACCTTTGAAGTCACCACTGCTGGAGGGCAAGAACGATCATTTGACCTTATCAGTCGTCCGTTCAATCTCGCCCGCTCTTATTTGAGTTTTACTTATACTATGAGAGCAGCGGGCGCCAACACTTATTCAAGAATTTTTATGGACTGCCTTTCACAAATTAGCCAGATACAACTTCAGACCCGTAGCGGTGTTTATCTGTGCGACCTTAACCATCTTAGAATGGTAACTAAGATGCTCTGGAAACCAGAAATGAGTTTGAAGGATTTCTTAGACCTTCCTAACCACGGCGATGCTAGTGGTTGGGGGTGTATGCTCCAAAAGTGTAATGCTAACGGCTTGATTAACATTAGTGCTGTTGAAGCAACTAGAACCGCCTTTCGTGCGGCTGCCGATGGTAATAACGATGTTGCGGCCGCAACTCAGGGTCTATTGCGTGAGCCAGTGATTTCTGCTCGTCGTCATGATGATGCTGCTCTAACGACTGGAGTTGGAGCACTATCTGCCGTAAATGTTAATTACAATGAGGCGAAGTATCTTGTGGGAAGTGGAGCGAATGCCGCTTTGGCCGTTAATGTTAAAATTCCTTTGGGTATGATTATTAACACTATTTTCGCACTTGATAAGACTATTATGTTTCCAGAAATTTTGACCATGCGGATTGTGTGGGGTGCTACTGACAGAACCGGTTATACGGTGACGAATGGTGCGGCTACTTGTCTTAGCACTGCTTATCTTGCCGCAGGAAATGCTACCATGCCTATGGCTGTATCTGCTGATGTCACCAATCTTGCCTTGTTTCTTGCGGTTGAAACGAACCCTGATGTCATTCAATCAATCCAGCAGAAGATTGCTAGCCCCGAAGGCATGAACTTCAATATTGATTATCCCTATGTTTATAAGAATACTACACAATCAAGCACAAGCCAAAACATTATTATGCGATTTGACAGAGGTCATGGTCGCCGTTTGAAAAAGATTTATCACTCTGTTTTTAACACAGAAGAAAGAAAGAACACAGCCTATGACAACGATAACCGCGCCGCCGCTAAGGTTGCCAATTTCTACACTACTCTGGATGGTTCCCGCCAGCAAGAATTCAACATTGACACAGCGAGCGAAGAAGACTATATGTATTTGAAGCCAAAGGTTGAGGGTTCGGCCTTGTTGAATAACGATGTGTATAAATACAATTGGTTCTGGGTTGATGCTTGGGATAATACCCGCCCGCTATGGAGCAAAGACCAAAATGAAATCAGCGGTTTAAGTCTTGATACTGAGCGACGATGGGAGTTTATTGCGACCACCGTGGCTGCTGCCTACAACCACTACACCGTGGCCATTACTCAGCGGGAGGTACAGGTTAAGGCCAATATGATTTCCATTAGTTGATATTTGAAAATCCACACTCTCATTCGTTTCACTCATTCTCGTGTGTTTTTCAAACATCGATGTTTAATAAAATATTTTTTTTTTAATGTTAATAATATAAGCATTTCGAGAATAAACGAAAGTGCGAAGCACGAAGTGAAATTCTCAAAATGCATCAGAGAAACTTAATCGCACAAAATCCAGATGGAGAATTTATAAATGTCAGTGTTGGATATGATGGAAATATTGAAACAAATAATTCAAAAACCGCTTTTGGCGAAGCAGTAGTAGGTCAATTAACACCAGTATTACAAGAAATCTTTCCATATACCATTGATACTAGGATATGGACAAAAACAGAAACAAAATCGTCTGTGTCATTTTTGAATAATATGGCTGAATTGAAAACAACTGCTAATGCGACGGCGGATGCTGGATTAGTAAGTAAAAGGAGAATAAAATATAGAACTGGAATGGGTGTCCTTGCCCGCTTTACTGCTATATGGACAACGGATGATACAAAAGATTACTATTCATTTATTGGAATAGGAAATGATCTCGTTGATGGATTTTATTTTTACAAAAATCAAGCAGGAATGAATATCGCGCATATTAAAGGAGGTGTTGCAGTTTATATTGACCAAGAAGACTGGGACGACCCATGCGATGGAAATTTCGCTATGCCGAACTTAGACTGGAGCAAAGGAAATGTATTTCAAATTCAATTTCAGTATCTTGGGTTTGGTGCTATTAAGTTTTATATTGAAAATCCCATAACAGGATTATTTCAATTAGTTCACATGATTGAGTATGCGAATGCTAATACTGGGGTAAGCCTGCGAAATACAACATTACCTTTTACGGCAGTCATGAGAAATGATGCAAAGACTGGAATACAAATTCTTAAAACGGCGAGTGCCAGTTTATTCATTGAAGGAACGAATACGATAAACACAAGTATAACAAACGAAGTGGAAGGAAGTAAAGCAGCAAACACCACTGAAAGTCCTATTATTAGTATAAGAAACAAAGCAACATTTGATGCTGGCGGTGCTAATTTAGCAAATTATTCAAATGTTTATCCCACTTTGATAAGTATTACAAATGAAGATACTAAGTCGAATGTCGTCAGAATGGTATTAAATGGAACACTAACTGGAGCGGGTTTTGCGGATGTTGATTCTAAGTACTCAATTGTAGATACTGACACAAAGGCGAGTGCTATCGCAAACGGAACAACAATTTTTAAACTATATGTTAATTCTCAATCAACTCAACAAATCAATCTTAGAAGTTATGATATATACCTATCGCCGAGTGATGTATTAACTTTTACGCAGAAGTCTGTCTCTGCTGGTGGAGGAGGAAATGTCAATATTATCGATAACTTCGTTGAGGATCAATAGATATTTGCAAATTCACACTCCCGCTACCGCTCCCGTGTGTTTTGCAAACATCGTTTAAAAGTAAATAATAAAAAAAATAATAAGCGGAAAGCGATGTTTTAGAAATAGACGATAAATCTTGCGATTAGCAAGATAGAAGTCTATTTCTAAAATATCATCATAAATATTTTTTTACCGCATCTTTGTTATTAAAATAAGGTTGTTGAATTAAATATTCAAGGTATGGTTTATCAATCTTAGCAACATCTTCAATTTTCATTTTTTTATACTTACCATATTGAAGAAAAACATCGGTTTCACTTTGTGCTATTTCTTCGCCGACATTCATTTTAATCTCTGTAATTCCAGTCTCTTTTAAATCAGTCTCCTTAAAAGGTGTGCTCGGCTCTTCGTCCAACACGTTTTCTAAAGGAATAACTACTTTCACATTGTCATCTCTTGGTTTATATTGCTCATAGAAAGAAACAATGTCAGGCTTAGTCCATTTAATAGTGGGTTTCTTAACTTCGCTGTCAATGTTCCATTTTTCAATTTCATTCAAGTAGTCCTGCTTGGTGCTTAGGTCTGTCATTGATATATATACTACAAAATAATTTTTATTAAATGTATTTTTTTACTTCACTTTTAATGTAGGTAAATTTCTCAAACCACGGCTGTTTCATAACCCATTCAAGGTATGGCTTATCAATAACCGCTATATCTTGAATTTTCTTACCTTTATACTTACCAAATGGAAAAGTATCCTTTGGCTTTCCTTCTCTACTTTTTTCAATAGCCTTTATTTGGTCTTGAATTACCTTTTGAATATCTTTCAATGTGAATGTTTCATTTTTGGTTTCAAGCGAAAGTTTTTCAAACTTCTCGCATAGTCTGGTGAGGGCGGACATTGGTATATATAGACTGATAAAAATTTATTGAAAAAAATTAATTAATTATTTATCAACTTTCAATATGCCTTTTTAAAATCCGTAAGGCAGTGTAGAGATATGATTATCTTTAATCGGCTGTATTACTCTTTTTGTGTAAGTAAAGGAGAATATCTTTTTCAAATGTTCGGAGGTAATCGTTTTGTCTTTTTTGTTCCTCGTAATTTTGCTGTGGTTGTGTATTGCTACATTTCCATTCTCAGCCACATTCTTTGCTATTTGCTTTTCTCCTTCTGTCTCCAATAATGCTTCTAATTCCTCATATGCTTTCTTTGATAGTTCTTCGTCCTTTATTCCCAGACCATTGCTTATCACACTAAACATATTTACCAAGTTCAGTTTCCTGCAGGTGTCGTAGTTCATAGAAAAGCCTTTCAGTTTCATTTTTGTTGTGCCGTCGTTTAGTATGTAGCCGTAGGACTTCGGCCCCGAGCCCACAAATGTAGTTATCCTTCTGCTTACTTTTGTCTCTTTGTCTATTAGTTCGTCTGTCCATTGTCCCAATAAGTCCCCTGTCTGTATTGTTGTCTGTCCTTGTTTTTCATCAACTGAATATATTATGCTGTCTGTGTCGTGATATAATACCCTATCTCCCAATCTATCCATCATATCATACAATCTCATTTGTGCGTGTGCTGTTGTGAATAAAGCCACACATATGTTTGTGTTGTAAGTGTCTGACACTTTTTCGGCGTGTAGATTGTAGGATAGTTCAAGGCATTCTTTATTTATCATATTGATTGAGATTTCGTTTATGTCTTTGTCATTTAGTATTTTGTATAATTCTGCCTCACTCCTGACTATTGTCGTCTGTGTCTTGTTGCTTTGTTGTCCAAACTTTCCCCACAGAGAATTCAGACATAGTTTTGCGACTGCCCTCCTTCCTTCATTCTTTTCTATTTTGCTTTTGTCCAACTTAATACCCATCTTTTCCTCATAGTCTTTTATGTAATTGTCTTTTTGTTCCTCTGTTTCCACATTTGATGGGTAGCCACTTGCCTCTTGCTTTACTTGTAGAAAGGTTTTTATGTAGTCTTTGAATAGTGTTGTTGTCTGTTGTTCCCAGTGCCACACCTCATAAACTTTAATGATATTATAACCTTTTTCCATTGCTTTATAAATGAGTGGTGTTGCCCAAGTGCCTGCTAATACCCTCTCTGTGTCGTCGTGCTCGCATTTGTCTTGTAGGTTTTCCTTTCCACACTTATTGCATAAATAATACATCATCTTTCCTCTATCTTGACAGGGTAGGACTGGGTGAATTAGTCCCCTTGGCGGTAGCATTTTAACTTTGGCTAATCCAAATGCTGTCTTTTGCTTTATCATTTGTAATGCTTGTGTATTTTTGATTACTTTATGATGTCCGAGAGGGTAGGGGTCATAAAACATAACAGACGGATAGAGGGAGCATATGTCTATGTATTTGGCGTATTGTTGGTCATTCATAGCCCTCCAATATAAAGATAGAGCATTTGTCCTTCCCCCAAACATCGCGTGTCGTGGGTTGATTGTCTCTTGCTCCATTAATGTCTCTTCTATGTTCCTTTTGAATTCCTGCCTTACTCGTATTCTGTTCCACTTACAACCCCATATTGTTATTAAATTATTCACTTCCTCGTGTTGCTTTATTAAAGTTTCCCGTCGTTTTGTTTCCTTGTATAATTGTCCAAATGTCTTATTAACAGATTGCTCTTTATTCATTTGATTGCAGTCATAACACTCAGGACACCCGTGCCAGTAGCACCCATGAAACTCATATGCTGTTTTTGTCTGTGGGTCATATCCGTCTAAGTATGCCTTACCTCCGCCTTTTAAATGTATCATTTTTTCTTTTCCATTTAATCCGTGATGTATGGTTGTATTGTCTTTCTTCTCTCGGTATGATAGCCACTCCACACACATACGGCTCGTTTTCGCTTTGTCTGTTCTGTGTGTTGGTATGACTGCTATGCTATCTGTCGGCATATAGATTGCTTTATATAACGCCATACAGGTAGATGCGATAGTTGGTCTATGCCAAATTCTAGAAAGCTCTCTCTAAATTTCATACACCCCCTTCTCAATATATCCACATCACTATGACAATATGCTTCCATTTCTTTTTTAAAATCAAACACTTTGTCCTTTTGTTCTTCATACCATTTCAGAAATTCTTGTAGTTTATGTTTTGAAAATGTGTTGTAGCCGTAATAGTCCTTATCTGGTATTGCCCCTACATAATTTTGATTTGCCTCAGTATTGAAGAAATGTGGGAAAAATCCTTTCTTTAATTCATCTAAACCAAAAGTCTCAGGGAAATCGGACAGGGGCATAGTTAGGAAAGATAGACTATCAATAAATCTAATCTTGCCTACAGCCATCATCATAATCTTACCCCCTTGATATATGACAAATGGTGAAATGCCTTTTTCAATCAACCACTTAAGCACAAACTGACAATCATAACCCCTCGCATTATGTGCTATGAATGTGAAGTCCTTGTGTTGATTGCCGAATGCCCAATTACAAAACTCATCTATGCTTTTGTGTATGATTGGTGTGCTGTCTGTGAAATACTGGCTCTCTGAATGGTTAATGATATGTGTGCCTGTCTCTTGTGTTGCCTCAAAGTCAAAGAACACATATTTATCAGAGGGCTTATGTATTTCTTTTTGTTTCATATTACACCTATGCTCAAATGGTTGGAGGATTTTACAATTTTTACATTTGTCATAACCACACTTATGTTCGCCTGTGAATGTCTTAGAGCAGTTAAGACATTTCTTTTTGTTGTCGCATGTGGTGGCTCTGTGATTGTTGAAGCATTCATCATTCGGAAATTTACGATTACATTTTTCGCATTGTTTCCATTTTGTGATGTTGTTATACCCCTTACATCCATCCGTAAGGCATATATTACATTTCGCCACACAGGAATGATTATGCTCATAACCCTTCATACACTGCTCGCAAAAGTTTCGTTTTGATAGGAATGCCTTCATGCTAACTATGGTGTCGTAATGATTTTTGGTTTTGAGTATGTATATGTGTTTGTATGGTTGCTCCTTTTCATCTTTGAATTCGGTTTTATATATTATCTTGTCTGGATGTTCAACAATTACTATGTTGTATTTTATATGTTAGCAAACACATCTACCTCAGAAAGACCACATAAATCTTTTATGACACCGGCCTCCTCATGTAATGTATTTGCCAGTTCGTCCTGTATCCTGCGACCCTTCCTTATTTGTTCGTATTTGTTGTGTTTCTCTATCTTGGCAGTTGCCACAACGATAGCCCTTGCCAGACATATGTTGTCGTCGTTGTTTATTTGTATCACTCCTTTCTTTTTTGTAAATGTCCTCCTGTGTTATTGCTTTCAATCTAGCCCCTCCCTCTGGCATCCTTACTCCCATAAAATTGAAATCAATCAACTCCATAGTTGCTCCTTCTTTGTCCATCCACACTTCGTCGTTTGATTGTAAAATTTTTGTAAGTCTTTCTGATATGTCTTGTAAGTCAAAGTCTTTTACTTTTACAAGAGAATTTCTTGTTTGAACATTCCACGATTCAGGAATAGCCGATATCCTTACTTGTATTTTGTCGTTTGAATTATATAAAGACTTAAAATCATCCACGATTGAACCTATCATTTTTATAATATCTTCCAACGAAAACTTTTTAATCTTTTGAGAAAATTTTTATTGATTTTTACATTATACAATGAATGCACCACTGGTAAATCGTGTTTCATGTCTTGTCGTATTAATTTATATCCATTGAAGTCAATGACATTTGGTTCTTCCCTTTTCCTCTCTTTTATTTCCCTTTGTTTTCTGTCTGGCATTACATACTGCTCAGGGTTTGGTAGTGTCCCTCTTGGTGTTGTTATATCATAAAACCTCTTGCAGTTTGGTTTTTTTACATAGAGTTTGTTTTGCCGTATTTGGTATTGTATGCCCTGTTCTGTGAGTTTGTCAAGGCTCCAAGTTTGCCCCCCGTAGTCTATGCTTGACATGTTATATTAGGGTTTTGATTTTTCAAAAATAAAATAAATATATATATAGGTATATATATTTTATCTATATATAAATAGATAGTATATCCTTAATATAAAATTTATATCGTTTTTCATAGGGCGATATTTAGTCCTTCAACGAGCCTCTGGAGTTGCTTCATCCTTGCGAGGTTAACCTTCTCATTTTCCCTTTTCTCCTTTGCTTTCTTCAATATAACCTCCTTGTTCTTGTTGTAGTATTCCTTAGCCCTCTGCTGTGCTTTCTCTTTGTTTTTTATATTATAAATTCTCATTCGTTCTGAATTCCTTTGCTTGATTTCTTCGTCTGTAAATACTTTGGTTCTGCCCATCGTGTGTTTTTGTTTTTGAATTTTCAAAAACAATAATAGTATTTATATATATAATATAATTTTTCATTTCTTTAAATAATATTTATTCTTTTATTTACAAACTTTCAATACAGAGCACATTTTTTTTTTGGAAAAAAGATAAGGGGTTCAGGACACAGAGAAAGAATAAGAAAAGTGTGATAACGAAGCCTTGTATTAATAGTTTGTGAAAAAGTGTGATTTTCTAGTTTTGCTAGTTTTGGCTGATTAATAGGAGAGCAAAATATGGCGAAATGAGTTAATTTATACATATAAATATAAAGATAAGTGTCCTATAGTGGTACCTATAGTAGTAAGACGATCTCCTCCTCCTGGTCGTCTTCGTCAAGCGCTTTTACCTGCACATTTTAGAATCATTTTTACTTGGTCAGAGTCATACACATACACAAATCAAGTTACAAAAATAAGGGAGTTTAATTGGGCTCGAGGCTGCTGCTTCAACAATCACACGCAAATACAACATTTACCTTTCCTTCTAGCCTTCTCCTCATTGTAAACGGGATGGTTGGTTGTGTGGGAGGGGTGAAATAAGTACTGAATAGTATTGCATTCTTGGCTAACTCATTTTCATGTGAAATTCATACAAAAAAAAGCGCCTTTTGCGTTTTGTAAGTGAGGGCCGGTGTATTCTTTTCACGGTAGAATCGCCACAACTGCGACGCGAAGAGCTGGACAAGCCGTTCACGCAAGAGGAGGTCCTTGCAAGGCAACTTGCACTGATAACCACAAAGCTTGTGGCGAGGACAAAGTGAAGAACGAGATGCTCAAGTATGGCGGCGCCTACATCAATGGCTACTTAACGCAGTACTTCAACTGGATTCGAGAAGCCGAGAGGACGACTTTTCGCCACCCCGGAAAGTGGGACAGGTGCCACTTGAAGTAACGCCATTAAATTTTTTCAGATGGCTGTCACAATTGTGATCACGTGGCCATGGACCTTGTGACCTTCCCAACTTTTTGCGTGGCTGTGGTCGTTTTTCAGTGATCACACTGCTCGGGTCGGGTCCAAATGTCTTGGTTTTTCGATGCGGTGGAAATAGATAAACAATGGCTGTTTTTTTTGATTGATTGCCTAATTTAGCCGAATCGTTGGCAGTTTATCTCAGAACAAATGTCTCCATGTTAATGTCTGCTCTTATCTCCAGACGTTACAGCAGACTAAGATTTGTGCATCCTAACTGTCACGGTAAGAATTTAGAATAGTTTCTCTTACTTTTTAGTCTTCTGTACATGTTGTTGTTGTTGTTGTTGTTGTTGTTGTTGTTGTTGTTGTTGTTGTTGTTGTTGTTGTTGTTGTTGTTGTTGTTGTTGTTGTTGTTGTTGTTGTTGTTGTTGTTGTTGTTGTTGTTGTTGTTGTT
>WBZZ01004526.1:22500-25000 GCA_019918135.1 Paulinella micropora
GAGAGAGGGAGAGATGGGAGTGTTGGACAACACACTGTTTTACTTTTCACCTATATCATCTTGTTCTGTCTTTAGCTATAGGTTGTCTTTTGGCTCGTCGCTTAGCATGTCCGCATGAAATTGCCGTCACTTTGACGTTGTTAATACACGTCGCATGATTTCATCTGTAATTTTTTTTCACCCATATCATATGATTTCGTGTAAATTGGCTCGTCGCTTAGCATGTCCGAATGACATCGCCATTACTGTCACCCATATCAAATGATTCCGTATTATTTATTCTGCATGATGTTTATGGGCTCGTCGCTTAACATGTCCCCAAGAAATCGACATACTTTGGACCTTTTTCTATATAATTTACTTTCTTCTGTAGGGGGTTACGTGGGATCGTTGCTTAACATATCCACAAGAAATCGACACATTTTGGACGTTGATCATACATATCACATGATTTTATCTATATACTTTACTTCCACCCATTACATGTGATTTTGTAATTTTTTCTTCTGCAGGTTGTACACTGGCTCGTCGCTTATCATGTCAACATGAAATCGACAAAATTTCAACCAAATCAGCCCATGAGTTGCCAGCACCGCGTGTGCTGCTACTTGAGGCAGGGCAAGACCATTCTCCTTACCACCCGCTGGTTTTCATCCCAGCCTCCTATCTATTGGGTATTGTTTTTGTTTTTGTTTTTGTTTTGTTTTTGTTTTGTTATTATTATTATTATCATTATTATCATTATTATTATTATTATTGGACACCGTGATAGCCCAGTGGTCAAGTTCTACCATCTGGGCCCTGTCGCCAGTTCGATTCCCGTCGGTGCCACCAGTATTTTCATTGAACATACCGGTCCGTCTGGACCAGTATTTTCATTGAACATACCGGTCCGTCTGGAAGTGTTGGAACTGCCCTTGCGGGGGTGTCATTAGAGCCTATCGTCAATTCTTCGTACTCCCCTCACGGGTGAGACGATGGAGGCGCATGTGCAGAAATGCATCAGCCATTGACAGAGAAGCACTATTATTATTATTATTATTATTATTATTATTATTATTATTTCTATTTCTGGACCAGTATTTTCATTGAACATACCGGCCCGTCTGGAAGTGTTGGAACTGCCCTTGCGGGGGTGTCATTAGAGCTTATCGTCAATTCTTCGTACTCCCCTCACGGGTGAGACGATGGAGGCGCATGTGCAGAAATGCATCAGCCATTGACAGAGAAGTACTATTATTATTATTATTATTATTATTATTATTAGTATTATTATTATTGGACACCGTGATAGCCCAGTGGTCAAGTTCTACCATCTGGGCCCTGTCGCCAGTTCGATTCCCGTCGGTGCCACCAGTATTTTCATGGAACATACCAATCCGTCTGGACCAGTATTTTCATTGAACATACCGGCCCGTCTGGAAGTGTTGGAACTGCCCTTGCGGGGGTGTCATTAGAGCTTATCGTCAATTCTTCGTACTCCCCTCACGGGTGAGACGATGGAGGCGCATGTGCAGAAATGCATCAGCCATTGACAGAGAAGCACTATTATTATTATTATTATTATTATTATTATTATTATTATTATTATTTGGACACCGTGATAGCCCAGTGGTCAAGTTCTACCATCTGGGCCCTGTCGCCAGTTCGATTCCCGTCGGTGCCACCAGTATTTTCATTGAACATACCGGTCCGTCTGGAAGTGTTGGAACTGTCCGTGCGGGGGTGTCATTAGAGCCTATCGTCAATTCTTCGTACTCCCCTCACGGGTGAGACGATGGAGGCGCATGTGCAGAAATGCATCAGCCATTGACAGAGAAGCACTATTATTATTATTATTATTATTATTATTATGGACACCGTGATAGCCCAGTGGTCAAGTTCTACCATCTGGGCCTGTCGCCAGTTCGATTCCCGTCGGTGCCACCAGTATTTTCATTGAACATATCGGTCTATTTCTGGACCAGTATTTTCATTGAACATACCGGCCCGTCTGGAAGTGTTGGAACTGCCCTTGCGGGGGTGTCATTAGAGCTTATCGTCAAATCTTCGTACTCCCCTCACGGGTGAGACGATGGAGGCGCATGTGCAGAAATGCATCAGCCATTGACAGAGAAGCACTATTATTATTATTATTATTATTATTATTATTATTATTATTATTATTATTAGGGAGTACATAGGCCATCGGTCCTTTCCATGGGCTGATTGGTATAAAGCTCCTAGAGTAATGTTCTATGCCGTCACTTCCTTTATTCCACCGATTGGTGTGGAGACTTTCCTTATGGAATGGAGGACTGGATGCACATGGCCTTTTGGCTCAGCAATTGGCAGGAGATACACTATTATTATTATTATTATTATTATTGTTAGCAATTGGCAACAGCGCCACTGATTGGTGTTATTCCACCACTTCACAACCTGGCCTGAATGGTACTTCATTGGATTGTTTTGTGAATGTATATGCCACTTGCACTATATTATATTGAATTGTATTGAC
>WBZZ01004526.1:30000-32500 GCA_019918135.1 Paulinella micropora
ATCTATCTATCTATCTATCTATCTATCTATCTATCTATCTATCTATCTATCTATCTATCTATCTATCTATCTATCTATCTATCTATCTATCTATCTATCTATCTATCTATCTATCTATCTATCTATCTATCTATCTATCTATCTATCTATCTATCTATCTATCTATCTATCTATCTATCTATATCCCGCTCTTACTTCTTCCGTCTGTGACCTACGGCCTACTAGCCGTGGGTCTGTTCCTATCCAAAGCTCTCGACCAAACGATAACTTTATCTACTTACATACCTACCTATCTATACATTGCCCGCTCTTACTACTTTTGTCTGTGACCTACGACCTACTAGCCGTGGGTCTGTTTGTATTCAAAGCTCTCGACCAAACGGTAACGTTATCTACCAATCTATCTATCTACTTATTCCCCGCTCTTATGCTTCCGTCTGTCACGTACGACCTATGGGTTTCTTTCTATTCAAAAGTCTCGCCCGAACGGTAACCTTATTTACTTATCCATACATTTCCCGCTCCTACTACTTCCGTCTGTGACCTACGACGTACTAGCCGAGGAATTGTTTCTATTCAAAGCTCTCGACCAAACGGTCACGCTATCTACTTATCTATCTATCTATCTATCTATCTATCTATCTATCTATCTATCTATCTATCTATCTATCTATCTATCTATCTATCTATCTATCTATCTATCTATCTATTTCATCGACCATCCCTGCTTGACACTGCAAACGATTGGCAACTCCAAACCCAATACACCGGTTCTGAGCAAGCCTTTCCTGTCCACATTTGTGTCACTGACCTCCGCCCCGATATCGTTGTCTGGTCACTGTCTACCAAGATATGTATTCTGATCGAGCTAACGTGCCCGGTCGAGGAAAACATCCTTGACGCACGAGCCTACAAGACCAACCGATACAACAAGCTCAAATCTCAAATCGAGGACAACGGATGGACCTGCCACCTTCGACCAATCGAATGCGGGGCTCGCGGCATGGTATCGTTCTCTGTTCATCGATGTTTCCGCGCCTTGGGTTTTTCCCATCCCCAATCCAAATCCCTTTGCTTCAAGCTATCCTCCTGCGTAGCTCGTTGCTCTTTTGCGATTTATCGCTCCTGTGCAGTCAAAAATTGGACTAATCTTCCTCTAGTCCGTATTGGTGACTGCATTCCATCATAGCCGTCCAGTGTTGCATAGCCCGGGCTAGGTCCCTGCGGGGGTTTAGGCCTCATACAATGTCATCATTGTAGCTTGCGCAAGCTTACGGTGCTCAAAACACTTGGACTAACGGCTTGAACGGCTTCCTTTTCTTTCTCTTCTTCCTTGTCCTCCTCAAGACCCCACTCTCCATTTTGCCTTTTTCTTCAAACCCCTTGGAGAAGATTTTGCTCATGTCCACCCTTACGAAGATCCTTCGAGCCTCCTCGAAAAGAAGAGTCCAAAAGTGCACGTCCATCCGGACTATAAGTCACAACCCGGCATTGTCAACCCGGATTCCACCCACAGTGTTGACGCCGAGACATACTCTCATTTCGTCCAAGAAGTGCCCCGAAAGAACCAATCGAAAGAAGAAAGCACCTGATTTTGCTATCAACACCAAGCGTATGGAAAGACATTGAAGAAGAACTCCAATCCGCCCTCCCTCTCATCCTCCCCTTATCTCTCATCCTGCATTCCGTCATAGCTGTCCAGTGTTGCATAGCCCGGGCTAGGTCCCTTCGGGGGTTTAGGCCTTTACACAATGTCATCATTGTAGCTTGCGCAAGCTTACGGTGCTCAAAACACTTGGACTAACGGCTTCCTTTTCTTTCTCTTCTTCCTTATCCTCCCACTCTCCATTCCTAGATTGCCTTTTTCTTCAACGTCCTTCCTCCTCTTCTTTTTCCAGAACACAGTCTACCCGTGATTCCCATCCCGGACACATGCACAGTACACAAATTATTGTTTGATGTGAAACTGCGTTCCTTTGCAAGGACTACATTCCTTTGCGACATCTCATCCATCTATCTATCTATCTATCTATCTATCTATCTATCTATCTATCTATCTATCTATTTATCTATCTATCTATCTATCTATCTATCTATCTATCTATCTATCTATCTATCCATCTATCTATCCATCTATATCCCGCTCTTACTACGTCCGTCTGTGACCTACGGCCTACTAGCCGTGGGTCTGTTCCTATCCAAAGCTCTCGACCAAACGGTAAATTTATCTGCTTATCCATCTAATTTTCCCGCTCTTACTACTTCCGTCTGTGACCAAACGCTCCCCTATAGACCAAAATGAATCAAAGTCTATGTTTGTGAAAGAGGGCGAGCAGAAGCCTAAGGGACAGTCATTTCATCGACCATCCCTGCTTGACACTGCAAACGATTGGCAACTCCAAACCCAATACACCGGTTCTGAGCAAGCCTTTCCTGTCCACATTTGTGTCACTGACCTCCGCCCCGATATCGTTGTCTGGTCACTGTCTACCAAGATATG
>WBZZ01004526.1:42500-47500 GCA_019918135.1 Paulinella micropora
ATTGACGATAAGCTCTAATGACACCCCCGCAAGGGCAGTTCCAACACTTCCAGACGGACCGGTATGTTCAATGAAAATACTGGTCCAGACGGAGCGGTATGTTCAATGAAAATACTGGTGGCACCGACGGGAATCGAACTGGCGACAGGGCCCAGATGGTAGAACTTGACCACTGGGCTATCACGGTGTCCACAATAATAATAATAATAATAATAATAATAGTAGTAGTAGTAGCAGCAGTAGTAGTAGTAGTAGTAGAAGTAGTAGTAGTAGTAGTGGTAGTAGTAGTGGTAGTAATAGTAGTAGTAGTAGTAGTAGTAGTAGTAGTAGTAGTAGTAGTAGTAGTAGTAGTAGTAGTAGTAATAATAATAATAATAATAATAGTGCTTCTCTGTCAATGGCTGATGCAAATCTGCACATGCGCCTCCATCGTCTCACCCGTGAGGGGAGTACGAAGAATTGACGATAGGCTCTATGACACCCCCGCAAGGACAGTTCCAACACTTCCAGACGGACCGGTATGTTCAATGAAAATACTGGTGGCACCGACTGGAATCGAACTGGCGACAGGGCCCAGATGGTAGAACTTGAACACTGGGCTATCACGGTGTCAAAATAATAATAATAATAATAATAATAATAATAATAATAATAATAATAATAATGATAATAATAAAAATAATAAAAATAATAATAATAATAATAATAATAATAATTATAATAATAACAATAATAATAATAATATTTACTATTTCTGAGGCGTACTGATGCAGCTAATGGCATATCCTCAACGGACATAAGCCTCCAATACCCTTGTTCGAGGTCCTCCACCCCCCGTGTCAGTCTCTCGCCTGATGATCGGGGCCACCGATGGAGCTCCTGAGGGCAAGACTGCACTAAGCCGAGGTTATTCCGCAGTCCCAGCAACCTCTTGCAAGACGTCACCGAATGTGCAAGTGCATACACCAAGCGCGGTTGCTAGAGCTGCCTCGAAACCCCACCCATAACAATCTGGTGTCTGCTGGGTCCTGGGCTATCAACCAGCATATGCGGAGTTTAAGATCTTTTACGCGCGCAACGACCCTCCTCCCCAGCATCTACCACCAAAGGGTTATGAGTTGGCGTCACAGTTTAACGCCTTGAGGCCATTGGGCTGGAACTCTGTTTAGCAACTGTGACTAATAATAATAATAATAATAATAATAATAATAGTGTATCTCCTGCCAATTGCTGAGCCAAAAGGCCATGTGCATCCAGTCCTCCATTCCATAAGGAAAGTCTCCACACCAATCGGTGGAATAAAGGAAGTGACGGCATAGAACATTACTCTAGGAGCTTTATACCAATCAGCCCATGGAAAGGACCGATGGCCTATGTACTCCCTAATAATAATAATAATAATAATAATAATAATAATAATAATAATAATAATAATAGTAATAATAACAATAATAATAATAACAACAACAACAACAACAACAACAATAACAATAATAATAATAATAATAATAATAATAATAATAATAATAATAGTGCTTCTCTGTCAATGGCTGATGCAAATCTGCACATGCACCTCCATCGTCTCACCCGTGAGGGGAGTACGAAGAATTGACGATAGGCTCTAATGACACCCCCGCACGGGCAGTTCCAACACTTCCAGACGGACCGGTATGTTCAATGAAAGTACTGGTGGCACCGACGGGAATCGAACTGGCGACACCAATCGGTGGAATAAAGGAAGTGACGGCATAGAACATTACTCTAGGAGCTTTATACCAGTCAGCCCATGGAAAGGGACCGATGGCCTATGTACTCCCTAAATAATAATAATAATAATAATAATAATAATAATAATAATAATAATAGTAGTAGTAGTAGCAGCAGTAGTAGTAGTAGTAGTAGAAGTAGTAGTAGTAGTAGTGGTAGTAGTAGTGGTAGTAATAGTAGTAGTAGTAGTAGTAGTAGTAGTAGTAGTAGTAGTAGTAGTAGTAGTAGTAGTAGTAGTAATAATAATAATAATAATAATAGTGCTTCTCTGTCAATGGCTGATGCAAATCTGCACATGCGCCTCCATCGTCTCACCCGTGAGGGGAGTACGAAGAATTGACGATAGGCTCTATGACACCCCCGCAAGGACAGTTCCAACACTTCCAGACGGACCGGTATGTTCAATGAAAATACTGGTGGCACCGACTGGAATCGAACTGGCGACAGGGCCCAGATGGTAGAACTTGAACACTGGGCTATCACGGTGTCAAAATAATAATAATAATAATAATAATAATAATAATAATAATAATAATAATGATAATAATAAAAATAATAAAAATAATAATAATAATAATAATAATAATAGTGCTTCTCTGTCAATGGCTGATGCAAATCTGCACATGCGCCTCCATCGTCTCACCCGTGAGGGGAGTACGAAGAATTGACGATAAGCTCTAATGACACCCCCGCAAGGGCAGTTCCAACACTTCCAGACGGGCCGGTATGTTCAATGAAAATACTGGTCCAGAAATAGACCGGTATGTTCAATGAAAATACTGGTGGCACCGACGGGAATCGAACTGGCGACAGGGCCCAGATGGTAGAACTTGAACACTGGGCTATCACGGTGTCCATAATAATAATAATAATAATTATAATAATAACAATAATAATAATAATATTTACTATATCTGAGGCGTACTGATGCAGCTAATGGCATATCCTCAACGGACATAAGCCTCCAATACCCTTGTTCGAGGTCCTCCACCCCCCCGTGTCAGTCTCTCGCCTGATGATCGGGGCCACCGATGGAGCTCCTGAGGGCAAGACTGCACTAAGCCGAGGTTATTCCGCAGTCCCAGCAACCTCTTGCAAGACGTCACCGAATGTGCAAGTGCATACACCAAGCGCGGTTGCTAGAGCTGCCTCGAAACCCCACCCATAACAAACTGGTGTCTGCTGGGTCCTGGGCTATCAACCAGCATATGCGGAGTTTAAGATCTTTTACGCGCGCAACGACCCTCCTCCCCAGCATCTACCACCAAAGGGTTATGAGTTGGCGTCACAGTTTAACGCCTTGAGGCCATTGGGCTGGAACTCTGTTTAGCAACTGTGACTAATAATAATAATAATAATAATAATAATAATAATAATAATAGTGTATCTCCTGCCAATTGCTGAGCCAAAAGGCCATGTGCATCCAGTCCTCCATTCCATAAGGAAAGTCTCCACACCAATCGGTGGAATAAAGGAAGTGACGGCATAGAACATTACTCTAGGAGCTTTATACCAATCAGCCCATGGAAAGGACCGATGGCCTATGTACTCCCTAATAATAATAATAATAATAATAATAATAATAATAATAGTGCTTCTCTGTCAATGGCTGATGCATTTCTGCACATGCGCCTCCATCGTCTCACCCGTGAGGGGAGTACGAAGAATTGACGATAAGCTCTAATGACACCCCCGCAAGGGCAGTTCCAACACTTCCAGACGGGCCGGTATGTTCAATGAAAATACTGGTCCAGAAATAGACCGGTATGTTCAATGAAAATACTGGTGGCACCGACGGGAATCGAACTGGCGACAGGGCCCAGATGGTAGAACTTGACCACTGGGCTATCACGGTGTCCATAATAATAATAATAATAATAGTAATAATAACAATAATAATAATAACAACAACAACAACAACAACAATAACAATAATAATAATAATAATAATAATAATAATAATAATAATAATAATAATAGTGCTTCTCTGTCAATGGCTGATGCAAATCTGCACATGCACCTCCATCGTCTCACCCGTGAGGGGAGTACGAAGAATTGACGATAGGCTCTAATGACACCCCCGCACGGGCAGTTCCAACACTTCCAGACGGACCGGTATGTTCAATGAAAGTACTGGTGGCACCGACGGGAATCGAACTGGCGACACCAATCGGTGGAATAAAGGAAGTGACGGCATAGAACATTACTCTAGGAGCTTTATACCAGTCAGCCCATGGAAAGGGACCGATGGCCTATGTACTCCCTAAATAATAATAATAATAATAATAATAATAATAATAATAATAATAATAATAATAATAATAATAATAATAATAATGTATCTCCTGCCAATTGCTGAGCGAAAAGGCCATGTGCATCCAGTCCTCCATTCCATAAGGAAAGTCTCCACACCAATCGGTGGAATAAAGGAAGTGACGGCATCGAACATTACTCTAGGAGCTTTATACCAATCAGCCCATGGAAAGGGACCGATGGCCTAAGTACTCCCTAAAATAATAATAATAATAATAATAATAATAATAATAATAATAATAATAGTAGTAGTAGCAGCAGTAGTAGTAGTAGTAGTAGAAGTAGTAGTAGTAGTAGTAGTGGTAGTAGTAGTGGTAGTAATAGTAGTAGTAGTAGTAGTAGTAGTAGTAGTAGTAGTAGTAGTAGTAGTAGTAATAATAATAATAATAATAATAATAATGATAATAATAATAATAAAAATAAAATAAAAATAAAAATAATAATAATAATAATAATAATAATAATAATAATAACAATAATAATAATAATATTTACTATATCTGAGGCGTACTGATGCAGCTAATGGCATATCCTCAACGGACATAAGCCTCCAATACCCTTGTTCGAGGTCCTCCACCCCCCCGTGTCAGTCTCTCGCCTGATGATCGGGGCCACCGATGGAGCTCCTGAGGGCAAGACTGCACTAAGCCGAGGTTATTCCGCAGTCCCAGCAACCTCTTGCAAGACGTCACCGAATGTGCAAGTGCATACACCAAGCGCGGTTGCTAGAGCTGCCTCGAAACCCCACCCATAACAATCTGGTGTCTGCTGGGTCCTGGGCTATCAACCAGCATATGCGGAGTTTAAGATCTTTTACGCGCGCAACGACCCTCCTCCCCAGCATCTACCACCAAAGGGTTATGAGTTGGCGTCACAGTTTGACGCCTTGAGGCCATTGGGCTGAATAATAATAATAATAA
>WBZZ01004526.1:65000-80000 GCA_019918135.1 Paulinella micropora
GTCCGTCTGGACCAGTATTTTCATTGAACATACCGGTCCGTCTGGAAGTGTTGGAACTGCCTTTGCGGGGGTGTCATTAGAGCTTATCGTCAATTCTTCGTACTCCCCTCACGGGTGAGACGATGGAGGCGCATGTGCAGAAATGCATCAGCCATTGACAGAGAAGCACTATTACTATTATTATTATTATTACTATTATTACTATTATTATTACTATTATTACTATTATTATTATTATGGAGGGGTGCACAGTATGGCACCCCACGGGAAGAGGAGGTGGTTGGGCCTCTTCCCACTGGTTTCGAGGCTATGTCGTTGTGTTGGCTCCGAGGCTATGTTGTTGTGTTGGTTCCGAGGCTATGTTGTTGTGTTGGTTCCGAGGCTCTGTTGTTGTGTGGGTTCCGAGGCTATGTCGATGTGGGTTCCGAGGCTATGTTGTTGCGTTGGTTCCGAGGCCATGTCGTTGTGTTGTTTTTTATAAGACATACACCACGTGGGATCAAAGGGGTATTTACATTCCGAGATCTAGGGGTGGTGACGGGTTTCGAGGCGTCCCAGACACTTACCACAAAACGTCCTATGCGCTGGCAGACCGCATGAAATGTCTGCTACCCCTGTGAGTACCTCCATGCGGGACCTACCCAGTCTCGTGGAGCTCTCACGCGGGGAAGATCAATCATTTGTAGTTGATTTCCTGCAAGGTACCCGACACTGTGCGGGTAGTAGGGACTTCCTTTTGGGGCCTTCTATGCAGGATGGTTAGAGTCACTCTTCCCTCCCCAACATACTCACTGTAGTCCCTGTTGGGTCGAGGGATGGAGGTGCATGGCCCTCGGGCTCAGCCATGACAGATCAATATATATATATATATATATTATTATTATTATTATTATTATTATTATTATTATTATTATTATTATTATTATTATTATTAGGGAGTACATAGGCCATCGGTCATTTCCATGGGCTGATTGGTATAAAGCTCCTAGAGTAATGTTCTATGCCGTCACTTCCTTTATTCCACCGATTGGTGTGGAGACTTTCCTTATGGAATGGAGGACTGGATGCACATGGCCTTTTGGCTCAGCAATTGGCAGGAGATACACTATTATTATTATTATTATTATTATTATTATAATTATTATTTGGACACCGTGATAGCCCAGTGGTCAAGTTCTACCATCTGGGCCCTGTCGCCAGTTCGATTCCCGTCGGTGCCACCAGTATTTTCATTGAACATACCGGTCCGTCTGGAAGTGATGGAACTGCCCGTGCGGGGGCGTCATTAGAGCCTATCGTCAATTCTTCGTACTCCCCTCACGGGTGAGACGATGGAGGCGCATGTGCAGATTTGCATCAGCCATTGACAGAGAAGCACTATAATTATTATTATTATTATTATTATTATTATTATTATTATTATTCCCAGTGGTCAAGTTCTACCATCTGGGCCCTGTCGCCAGTTCGATTCCCGTCGGTGCCACCAGTATTTTCATTGAACATACCGATCCGTCTGGACCAGTATTTTCATTGAACATACCGGCCCGTCTGGAAGTGTTGGAACTGCCCTTGCGGGGGTGTCATTAGAGCTTATCGTCAATTCTTCGTACTCCCCTCACGGGTGAGACGATGGAGGCGCATGTGCAGAAATGCATCAGCCATTGACAGAGAAGCACTATTATTATTATTATTATTATTATTATTATTCAGCCCAATGGCCTCAAGGCGTTAAACTGTGACGCCAACTCATAACCCTTTGGTGGTAGATGCTGGGGAGGAGGGTCGTTGCGCGCGTAAAAGATCTTAAACTCCGCATATGCTGGTTGATAGCCCAGGACCCAGCAGACACCAGATTGTTATGGGTGGGGTTTCGAGGCAGCTCTAGCAACCGCGCTTGGTGTATGCACTTGCACATTCGGTGACGTCTTGCAAGAGGTTGCTGGGACTGCGGAATAACCTCGGCTTAGTGCAGTCTTGCCCTCAGGAGCTCCATCGGTGGCCCCGATCATCAGGCGAGAGACTGACACGGGGGGGTGGAGGACCTCGAACAAGGGTATTGGAGGCTTATGTCCGTTGAGGATATGCCATTAGCTGCATCAGTACGCCTCAGATATAGTAAATCTGCCTTGGAGTGTTGACTGTGACATATTTGAGGGAAATCCCGATGAAAAAACCTAGTCACACTTGCTAAACAGAGTTCCAGCCCAATGGCCTCAAGGCGTTAAACTGTGACGCCAACTCATAACCCTTTGGTGGTAGATGCTGGGGAGGAGGGTCGTTGCGCGCGTAAAAGATCTTAAACTCCGCATATGCTGGTTGATAGCCCAGGACCCAGCAGACACCAGTTTGTTATGGGTGGGGTTTCGAGGCAGCTCTAGCAACCGCGCTTGGTGTATGCACTTGCACATTCGGTGACGTCTTGCAAGAGGTTGCTGGGACTGCGGAATAACCTCGGCTTAGTGCAGTCTTGCCCTCAGGAGCTCCATCGGTGGCCCCGATCATCAGGCGAGAGACTGACACGGGGGGGTGGAGGACCTCGAACAAGGGTATTGGAGGCTTATGTCCGTTGAGGATATGCCATTAGCTGCATCAGTACGCCTCAGATATAGTATTATTATTATTATTGGTGGCACCGCGATAGCCCAGTGGTTAAGGTCTACCATCTGGGACCTGTCGCCAGCGATTCCCGTCGGGGCCAGTATTTTCAAAGGATATTTTCTTTGAAAACATTGGTCTGTCTGGAGGGCTTGGAGCTGCCTTGCGGGGGTGTCAGTAGAGCCTATCGTCAAATCTTCGTACTCCCCTCGCGGGTGAGACGATGGAGGCACATATGCATTCGCCATGGACTGAGAAGCACTATTATTATTATTATTATTATTATTATTATTATTATTATTATTATTATGGACACCGTGATAGCCCAGTGGTCAAGTTCTACCATCTGGGCCCTGTCGCCAGTTCGATTCCCGTCGGTGCCACCAGTATTTTCATTGAACATACCGGTCTATTTCTGGACCAGTATTTTCATTGAACATACCGGCCCGTCTGGAAGTGTTGGAACTGCCCTTGCGGGGGTGTCATTAGAGCTTATCGTCAATTCTTCGTAGTCCCCTCACGGGTGAGACGATGGAGGCGCATGTGCAGAAATGCATCAGCCATTGACAGAGAAGCACTATTATTATTATTATTATTATTATTATTATTATTATTATTATTATTATTATTATTGCCCTGTCGCCAGTTCGATTCCCGTCGGTGCCACCAGAATTTTCATTGAACATACCGGTCCGTCTGGACCAGTATTTTCATTGAACATACCGGTCCGTCTGGAAGTGTTGGAACTGCCCTTGCGGGGGTGTCATTAGAGCCTATCGTCAATTCTTCGTACTCCCCTCACGGGTGAGACGATGGAGGCGCATGTGCAGAAATGCATCAGCCATTGACAGAGAAGCACTATTATTATTATTATTATTATTATTATTATTATTATTATTATTATTATTATTATTATTATTATTATTATTATAATTATTATGTGCGCGCGCGCGCGCGTGTGTGTGTGTGTGTGTGTGTGTGTGTGTGTGTGTGTGGTGGAGCGGCGTCTTGAGCTGCGTCGTCACCGCGCCCCCAATCTAGATATGTGTAGATACATTATGAGAAGTTCCTAGGTCTTAGTACGATGAACAATTACTTCTAGCCTTTCGCTCTCAGCCAATTTTGCTTGTCATCATATGGGGTGTGCAGTAGCTCATTAGAAAGCTCTCAGCAATAATGAGCCATAGCACAGGGTTTGGGCTACAGGATCGGCTCAGAAGGAAGCGCTCCAAGTTGCTGTTGACCTTGTGTTCGCCGGTGTGCATTGCCTCCGAGTCGCCCGTGGACGAGGTGCTGCTGTCCTGGCTCACACTGTAGGACAAGAGCGAGCCGCCGCCCTATAATAGTACATGGTATGTATGTATGTACGTACGTATGTATGTATGTATGTATGTATGTATGTATGTATGTGTGTATGTATGCATGTATGTATGTGCTGCTGTTTTGACTCACACTGCAGGGGTAGAGCTATCGTTCCCCCCCCCCCCCCCCCCCCACACACACACCCGCCCCGCCCTGTATGTATGCACCTCAAACTTGAACACATTGATAGCCTCCAGGTCGCCCTTGTCTTTGTCGTTTGCCAGGACGCCGTCGAAGTGTCTGGCGCGGTCTATGAAGTACTTGGGCGCCAGCTTGTCCGCTTTGGTCAGGTTGCCGGCCGCCGCCAGCTGCGAGATGCTGTCGTGGCGCGCAAGAGTGGCGTTCCAGCCGTCGATCCCCTCCTGGAACTTGGCCACCTGCAGTGGATGTGTATATGTGTGTGTATATCCCTACATCCCTCAATCCCTATGTCCCTCCCTCCCTCTCTCCCTCCCTCCCTGCCTGCCTGCCTGCCTGCCTACGCATGTGAGTGTTACGGCTTCGGCGTCGTTTTTGCTCTGTGCGTCAAGCAGCAGCTTCCGCAGGCGAGGCAGCTCCTTGAACAACACACACAATATTAATGCTCTCGTATCCATCTCTCTCTAGAAAAAACAGCTTGAATTGTTAACTTTGGTTTGAATGTCGTAGTAGATATCTAGGTAGGTAGGCAGCTAGGTGGGTAGGTAGGTAGGTAAGGTAGGTAGGAAGGTAGATGGATAGTGACCTTGGTCTTGATGTCGTGGTAGCTGAGCCACGCGAACACGTCCCTGTTGCGACTGCCCGCGCCCTTGGTGATTGAGTACTTGAGCAGCGTCTTGCTCTGACCGCGGCAGCTGCTAGCGTTGTACGACACAACCTACTCGGAAGAGATAGATGGGTAGGTAGGTAGATAGATAGGTAGATAAGTAGATAAGTAGGTAGGTAGACAAGATAGATAGATAGATAGGTAAGTAGGTAGGTAGATAGGTATCGGTAGATAGATAGATAGATAGATAGATAGATAGATAGATAGATAGATAGATGGATAGATTGATAGATAGATAGATAGGTAGGTAGGTAGGTAGGTAGGTAGATAGATAGATAGATAGATAGATAGATAGATAGATAGATAGATAGATAGGTAGATTAGATAGGTAGATAGATAGGTAGATAGATAGGTAGATAGATAGATAGATAAATAGATAGATAGATAGATAGATAGATAGATAGATAGATAGATTAGATAGATAGATACGTACATACCAGCACTTCGCGCCACACGATGTTGAGCGAGGGCACCTGTAGATGTACATAAATATTATCATATACATCTATATGTATATGTATGAATATACCAGGAACATGTCTGACAGCTTGCCGCGGGGCGTGGACATATGTGTATGTATATATATGTATAACATTATGTATGTGTATATCTTTGAAGTAAGTGTGTATTTTACGTTATACCAAGAACATATCGGACAGCTTGCCGGGGCGCGCGGGGTCGTCGGACGTGGCGTAGCTCCTGCAGCACTCATGTGTGTGTGTGTGTGTGTGTATGTGATATACTATGTATGTACCATTGCACGGTTAGGGAGGCCGACTGCTCCTTGTGCTCGTACTTGGAGCGCCTAGAGTATGTATGTATGCATGTATGTATGTATGTATGTATGTACGTATGTATGTATGCATGTATGCATGTTTGTATGTATGTATGTATGCATGTATGCATGTATTCATGTATGTATGTATGTATGTATGTATGTATGTATGTATGAAAAAGACAAGGCAAATAAAAATTGCATCGGGATTAGCGGTGATTGCCCGGGAAATGAGCAGAATGAAGACTCACGGGATTAGCGGTCATTTCCCGGAAAATCATTCATGGGCGCGTGTTCCCTTCCCGTCTACCATAGCTCGCCGTCGTCGTATTCCAGCGCGATCTCGTTGCCTGCTTCCGCGTCGGTCTTGCAGATGGCCACGCTGGTGAAGACCAAGGGACCGAGACCGCCCGCGCCCGCGCCCGCGCCGATGCAGTCTTGGATGGTGAGATCCCCGAAGGTGGTGCCGATGCTGTACAAGGCAACATCCGAACGTACTTACCGAAATGCATCACAAGATCAAATCCAAAGTCCACACGCAATCAAATCCAAACCAAAGATCAAATCCAACTGCAGGCAGACAGGCAAGGTCGCGCGCTACGCTGCATGAAGACCTGTCTGTGGTGTACAATCCGTTATAGGCCTGGTGGTCCTGCACCGTGATCTCCAGCGTGGTCTGAACCTGCGCGAGACAGACAAAGAAAGAAAGAAAGATAGATAGATAGATAGATAGATAGATAGATAGATAGATAGATAGAAGGATAGATAGATAGATAGATAGATAGATAGATAGATAGATAGATAGATAGATAGATAGACAATCACCTTGCTGTACTCTGCCACTGAGAGGCCTCCCGGCGGGTCGCGCAGCACCAGCAGCGGTTGGTATTCGGGGATGGGCACGGAGAAGAAGTCCGAGATGAGCTTATCTCCCGTGATCACCACCTTGTATTACCAGAGTGTAAAATGGCATGCAGGAAAAAAGAAAATTCGCCGAGAAAATAGCAAATCACTTATGCATCTTTATATGTGGGTGTATGCACCTTGGCTACGTTGAGCGCCACGGGCTGGTACAGCACCGCCATGGACGCTACAGGTAGGTAGGTAGGTAGGTAGGTAGGTAGGTAGGTAGGTAGGCTAGGCAGGCAGGTAGGTAGGTAGGTAGGCTAGGCAGGCAGGTAGGCAAGTAGGTAGGTAGGTAGGTAGGAAGATTTAGCTACATACCTTTGAAGAGCTTGGTGTGCGGGTGGTCCGCGTCCAGAATCTGCGCATTCTCTTCAGGAAGACCCTGTATATGTATGTATGTATGTATGTATGTATGTATGAATGTATGTATGTATGTATGTATCTTTATATGTATGTATGTATGTGTGTATGTACGCACATATTATTGTCCAATGCCCACTCAATATCGAATGTATATATGAAGAAAGAAAGAAAAGGAGAGAGAGAGAGAGAGAGAGAGAGAGAGGGCGAGAGAGAGAGAGAGAGAGAGAGAGAGAGAGACACACACACACACACCGTGAAGAGGT
This sequence comes from Paulinella micropora, assembly GCA_019918135.1. Taxonomy (NCBI): domain Eukaryota; phylum Cercozoa; class Imbricatea; order Euglyphida; family Paulinellidae; genus Paulinella; species Paulinella micropora. The sequence continues at coordinate 72,070 of WBZZ01004526.1, forward strand.
TGAGTTCGACGTGCGCGCCGTACGGGTTACCTCCCCCTGTGGCGGACGTGACCTGCAGAGGTAGGTAGATAGATTTGATTGATTGATTGATTGATTGATTGAGATTGATTGATTGAGATTGATTGAGATTGATTGATTGATTGAGATTGATTGAGATTGATTGAGATTGATTGAGATTGATTGATTGAGATTGATTGAGATTGATTGATTGAGATTGATTGATTGATTGATTGATTGACTGGTTGATTGATTGATTGATTGATTGATTGACTGGTTGATTGATTGATTGATTGATTGATTGAGATTGATTGATTGATTGATTGATTGATTGGTTGGTTGATTGGTTAGTTGATCGAAAGTAGATAGATAGATAGATAGATAGATAGATAGATAGATAGACAGACAGACAGACAGACAGATAGGTAGATAGGTAGGTAGGTAGATAGATAGATAGATAGATAGATAGATAGATGGATGAATATGTTTGGTCTATCACGCCATACAGGTTGCCCCCCCCCCCCCCCCCCCCACCCCCCGGTGGCCGACGTGACCTGGATAGATAGATAGATAGATAGATAGATAGATAGATAGATAGATAGATAGATAGATAGATAGATAGATAGATAGGTAGATAGATAGGTAGGTAGATAGGTAGGTAGGTAGATAGATAGATAGATAGATAGATAGATAGATAGATAGATGAAATAAGCCGTGATGTTTGCACGGAAGGGACTGATACAGGCAATACCAAAGCTCCCTAGTACCAGGCGGGGCCAGGGCTCGTTCCATAAGCGCCCCTTGCAGAACGAGCTCCCACCTCCATTACAGAGGACCAGTAAGCAGATGGAGTTTCGAGACTGTCGACAGTCTAGTATAAACCGACAGAGCACTGTGGGTTTTATTCCGGGCTCAACAAGCGAGAAAGGGCACCCTGAGGGAACAGATTGTGCTTCCCGTCGCTATTTCGGCATGTGACTTATACGCATATGGCTAGGCACACATAAGGCACCCCACCACGGGCCCAGCACACCCACACCATCCCCTAATTCTCTGTCTGTCGACAGATGGCACCCATTTCAAAAAACCAAGCCCAAGGGAGGGTCAGTGACACCTCAAGTGGCCTTGGTTCACTCCGTGGAGTAAGTGATGAGATAGATAGATAGATAGATAGATAGATAGATAGATAGGTAGATAGGTAGATAGATAGGTAGATAAATATGTTTGGTCTATCAGCTCTGCATATCCGAAGACATAGGCATCCATTCCACCCCGCCACCAGTTGGTGGTTGAGCAGCGAGCTGGAGATGGGCACTAGGCCCCGGAAATATGCAGTCTGAACCCTCCCTGGCTGGAGGGCTCAGACTGGTTCCAGACACGTGTCCGTGATCACGTGCCCCGCCAAGGCTCGGGCCCGAGGGGTACACCAACCATCGAGCTTCATCCAAGGCGACCACTTTCGCGGCGGCCGGACTATACCTTAAGATCTCCCTGCTTATGTGCCTACACGCACACAGGAACATCCCACTCCCGTCTAGTCTCTGAACCTTTCCCATTTGCCAGGCTACCACTGGACAGCGGCGACGGATGACTACCGGGTCCGCATCGCGGAGCAGCGGTAGTCAACCGATTAGGAGCCGTGCGCGGGTAGCCTCACCAGAAGGGACTTGGCTGCGGGTTACCCATTATTGACTGCGTAGTCATATCGTTCGAGTTTTTACCATCCGACTGCGGTTTCCCGCAGGCCGCGTTATCGAAGGCTCGTAGGGGGATAGGTAGATAAATAGATAGATAGATAGATAGATAGATAGATAGATAGATAGATAGATAGACAGATAGACAGATGGATAGATAGATAGATAGATAGATAGATAGATAGATAGATAGATAAATATGTTTAATGTTTAATCTATGGGCGTGGCGTAGCATGAAAAGCCATTGCCTCCAATACTGCCCCCGGACAAGAACTTTCAGTACCTGCCAAGCTGCACACCAACCACTGTCTCGCTGTGGTTGGTGTCTGTGCCCAGTTCAAGCCGAAAGGTAGCCGAGCCCTTTTGAACTATACAGAACAACACTAGAACACTCCCCCAGGGGCGTGTGCCATAAGGAGATGATGCGCCTGTAAGCCGAGGTTTCAGGAGTTCACGCTCGTTGTGAGTTACCTTCTACAACCCCGACTTCATCAACCCTTTGCATCACGGCCCTGGTTGGTTGTCTGTTTAGCCCTTGCGCTGCGCGCGATTAACGGCGGACACAAAATGGTCATTATAGGGGTTTTGGTTTTAGGCCGGAGCACTGCGCAGCTGGCCCTCTGCATCCCCCCCGGATAGATAGATAGATAGATAGATAGATAGATAGATAGATAGATAGATAGATAGATAGACAGCTAGCTAGCTAACTGTACCTGGCGTAGCGAGGCGCCGCGACACTGCGTTTCATCGGGCACCATCTGACTCATGCAGCATGATGAATCATGAATGATGATGAATCATGAATGATGAATGATAAAGTTAGGAGTGTGAGATCGGCATAGCATGACAACAAACAATCAAAGCATGTAGATGGACTGCAAGGTAATGCAATGAGATGCGACAGTGCTTTGCCTCGGCCAGCACACGCCGGCGTGGCATGTATATCATCCATCAATCATACATCATCATCATCATCACATCATCATCATCATCATCATCATCACCATTATCATCACCATCATCATCACCACCACCACCACCACCATCATCATCATCATCATCATAATCATCATCATCATCATCATCACCACCACCACCACCACCACCACCGCCACCACCACCATCATCATCATCATCATCACCACCACCACCACCACCACCACCACCATCATCATCATCACCATGATCATCACAGTGACCAGCCCCGGCCAGCACCTGGCGGCATGGCATGATCCACATTACAGACATGGCACGCAACGGAATGCAAATGCAAGCTCCCGGGTCAGTCAAGGTCCTGGTATCTAATATAATGATGTGATGTGATGTGATGTAATGTGATGTAATGTGATGTGATGTGATGTAATGTAAAGTCATGTCATGTCACGTCATGTCATATCATGCTATGCCATGCTATGCCATTCCATGCCATGCCATGCCATGCCATGTCATGCCCTGTCATGTCATGTCACGTCACGTTACGTCATGTCATGTCACGTCACGTCACGTTATGCCATGTAATGTGATGTGATGTGATGTGATGTGATGTCATGTCATGTCATGCACCATGTCTTGCGATATGTTTTTGACTGTGTTGCGCACCCATACACGCGCCCACGTGCCTAGACAGGTAGATAGACAGACAAATAGGTAGATAGATAGAAGATGATAATTGGATAGACGAGAAGAGAAATGGATAGATAGAGTCTACCCGCACTGATAGATGGATAGATAGATAGATAGATAGATAGATAGATAGATAGACAGATAGATAGATAGACAGATAGACAGACAGATAGATAGATAGATAGATAGATAGATAGATAGATAGATAGATAGATAGATAGATACGATGGTTAGGTAGATGATGATGCTACCCAGCTGCATTCCACTCTCACATTGGGTCAAAGGTAGATAAGTAGGTAGGTAGATAATAGATAATAAGACCAATGGATAGACTAGTATAGAGAAATAGGTATTTAGCTAGATGAGGGTTCTAGCCGGCTGCACCCGTTGCCGCACTGCGCCTGCTCAGGCTGGGCAGTGAACTTCAGATAGATAAATAAGATAAGATAGATAGATAGATAGATAGATAGATAGATAGATAGATAGATAGATAGATAGCTTGTACGTACCAGGTCGCACTTTATTCCCGCACTGAGCTTGTCCATAGATAGGCAAGTAGATAGAGAGATAGATCGACAAATAGATAAATAGAGGAACAGATTAGATAGATAGGTATTCATGTTACCCGGCTTCACTCCATCTCCGCACTGTGTCTGTCCGGGCACTGCAGAGAATATCATGCTAGGGGGGGGCGAGCCGCCGAGCAAGCCAAAGTAGCTGCAAAGCGATAGATAAATAGATAGATAGATAGATAGATAGATAGATAGATAGATAGATAGATAGGTTGGTAGGTAGGTAGATAGGTAGATAGGTAGATAAGTAGGTAGGTAGGTAGGTAGATAGATAGATAGATAGATAGATAGATAGATAGATAGATAGATAGATAGAAGGTAGGTAGGTAGGTAGGTAGGTAGGTAGGTAGGTAGATAGGTAGATAGGTAGGTAGGTAGGTAGGTAGGTGGATAGATAGATAGATAGATAGATAGATAGATAGATACATAGATAGATAGATAGATAGATAGATAGGTAGGTAGGTAGATAGATAGATAGATAGATAGATAGATAGATAGATAGATAGATAGATAGATAGATATATAGATAGATAGATAGATAGTAGATAGGTACAGGAAGAAGCTGTTGGCAAAGCTCAACAAGTCGCACTTGAACGCACTGCCATTCCCTGCGTGTATGCATAGGATGTACATATGTGTAAATGTAGGTAGGTGTGTAGGTATTTAGTTAATAGATAGATAGATAGATAGATAGATATAGATAGATAGATAGATAGATAGATAGGATAGATAGATAGATAGGATAGATAGATAGGATAGATAGATAGATAGATAGAAGATAGATAGATAGATCTAGGCGTATACCGCGGTCGTCGCAGATCTTGCGGTAGTAGTTTTCTTGACACGTTTTATCAAGGTCTTCTTGCCAGTGCGCAGTGAAGTCGGCACTTTGGTTGACCACCGCCACGTCCTATGTATTATATATACATATATATATATATATGTATATATATATATACACTAGTGCTAATATCAATTTGTGTTGTAATGTAATGTAATGTAATGTAATGTAATGTCATGTAATGTCATGTAATGTAATGTGATGTAATGTAATGATATACAATGTCATGTAATGTAATGCAATTTAATGTCACGCAATGTAATGCAATCTACTGTAATGTAATGTAATGTAATGTAATGCAATCCAATATAATGCAAGGTAATGCAATGCCATGCAATGTGATGTGATGTAATGTAATGTAATGTAATGTAATGTAATGTCATGCAATGTCATGTCATGTCATGTCATGTCATGTCAGGTGATGTAATGTGATGTGATGTGGTGTCAGGTATCGTGTGTATCCTGTCTTACATCTCCGGTTTGGCTGTTGCAGCCACCGGCCACGGCGTTCCTATAGATAGGCAGATAGACAGATAGATAGACCAGCTGCCGAAGCCGCAACTATCGTCATAGCTTGTCGCCATAGGTCTCTTAGGTAGATAGATAGAGACATAGGTAGATAGATACATAGGTAGGCAGATAGATCGATAGGTAGATAGATAGGTAGGCAGATAGATAGTCAGATAGATAGACCAGCTGCCGGGGCCGCAAGAAGGGTCATAGCCACTAGCCATGGGGCGCTTGGGAGTTCTATAGATAGAAAGGTAGATAGGTAGATAGGTAGATAGATAGACAGACAGACAGATAGATAGATAGATAGATAGATAGATAGATAGATAGATAGATAGATAGATAGGTAGATAGGTAGGATACCTGCCATAAAATCTACCTAGCCACGCGTTCGCGCGCTCACATTCCTCAAAAGGAGGGTTGATTCCGTAATCACACACGCCTACATACATACATAAATGCGCGCTCACATTGCTCATACGCGATAGGCGCTCACATGCGTACATACATACATACATACATACATACATAAATACATACATACATACATGCACACTCACATCTATGCCAGGGTTGACGCCGTAATCACAGTCGCCTACATACATACATAATGCGTACGCACATAATTTACGTACATACATGTCTTTCCCACCTACCTACCTACCTTCCTACCTACCTATCTACCTACCTACCTACCTACCTATCTACCTACCTACCTATCTACCTACCTACCTACCTACCTACCTACCTACATACCTACATACATACATACATACATAACATTACATTACATTACATTCTTACTTGCATATGGTTTACAGCGATACCCGAATATTGTGGTGCGAAGTGGTACAAGCCGCACTCTGTGTCGTGGTAGTTGAAGGGGAAGTTCTCGAAGTTGACGGCGTATTGCGACAGGTAGGAATAGCGCGTCTGCTTGGAGGGGACAAAGTCGAACACTTGCATCATCTGCGACGTTTGCACCTAAAACGTAGCGTAGGCAGGTAGAGAGGTAGACACGTAGGCAGGTAGAGAGGTAGAGAGGTAGGTAGGTAGGTAAGTAGGTAGGTAGGTAGGTAAGTAGGTAGGCAGGCAGGTAGGCAGGCAGGTAGGTAGGTAGGTAGGTAGGTAGGTAGATAGGTAGGTAGGTAGGTAGGTAGGCATGCAGGTAGCTAGGTAGGTAGGGAGGTAGGTAGGTAGGTAGGTAGGTAAGGTAGGAATAGCGCGTTTGCTTGGATGGGGCAAGTCGAAGAGTTGGCCGTCGTTTGCACCTATCACAGCATTGCATGTATGTCACTATGTATGCATGCACATACGTATGTATTTGTCTATGTAGTTGTATGCAGTGACGCGTAAATGAAAGCACATGGTCCTGTCATGCCATGTGTACATCAAGTGTGATACAATTTACCGCCTCGGTTTCGGCGCCGCCGGCGGGAGGCTCCGATGTGCCACACTCCATGTACACCTGGCTATGGGGCACTTCGTCCTTCAAGGCTTTGAACTGTCCCGCCGCCGCGAAATCGTCACCGACCTAGCGAATGAGGGGGACATAACTTGTGTGTGTGTGTGTGCGTGTGTTTGCGTGTTTTCGTGTTTGTGTGTTTGTGTTTGTGTGTGTGTGTGTGTTTTTGTGTTTGTTTGTGTGTGTGTGTGTGTGCATGCAGACCGGTGGGATCTCGCTCTGTGCGCCGGTGAAGGGGTTCCAGGTAGAAGCAACGAGCTTCCACTCGCCGCACTCGATGCTGGGCTTAGGGGCGGCGGAAGGTGTCAGGTGCTGAACGTCCAGGCGACAGGGCGAGCGACACACCGACAAGCCGGCTAGCTGGTCCTCGGGCAAGATCTGCTGCGCGCGCAACTAGCAACAATAACAACAACGACAACAACAACAACAACAACAACAACAACAACAACAATAACAAGATTGTCAACAAGCATGTCAACAACAATAACGACCATGACAACAATAGCAACGATAATACGAACAGTAAAAACAATACCAACAGCAACAACAAGAGCAAGGTTGTGCAGTTGGTTGAAACAGTAGCATGGTGCGACCTGCGCCACCACATTGTCCTTCTCGCCCAGCTGGTTGGTGATCAAGACCTAGATATAGATTATAGATATTTAGGTAGGTAGGAAAAAAGATAGATAGATAGATGATAGATAGATAGATAGATAGATAGATAGATAGATAGATAGATAGATAGATAGGTAGGTAGGTAGGTAGGTAGATGACCGAGCCGTCGATCCAGTCGCAGTCTAAGACGTTGGGGCCGAACACTTCTTTTATCTTGACAGTGGCCTTCTCGAATGGCAAAACAAAAACAATCCCATTTTGATCTGTTTGCTTTCCATCAACCATAGCACTACGACCATGCTGAAACCATTGTTCTAAAGCTCAGGGCAAGAGCTTTCCAAGGGTGTGCCCTGCATTTTCGCATCTTGCATATTGATTGAGAAAAATGAGTTTAAAGTTATCAGTATTAGTAATGAGTTGGTGAGTTGTTACCTTGGTGAAGACGTTGGCAGGCAGCACGTAGGGCGGCTCAGGCGGGCTGCCGCACATCGGCCCACTCGGCGACCCTTTGAACTCGATGGAGAGCTGAGGCTGCGGGTGATACTCGAAGCGCACCTATATGTACATGTATGTGCGTATGCATATATGTGTAGGAGTGCATTATGTATATGTTT
>WBZZ01004526.1:97500-102500 GCA_019918135.1 Paulinella micropora
ATGTATGTATATATGTGCAATAGTATGTATGTATGTACATTGTATGTATATATGTATATATGTATATATGTATGTATGTATGTATCTAGTGTATCTAGTGTATGTAAGTATGTATGTATGTATGTATACGTACGTATGTATGTATGTATGTATGTATGCTTTCTCTCTCTCTCTCTTCTCTCTCCATTTCTCTCTCTTCTTCTTCTTCGTTTTTATTGAGAGAACAATTTTTACAATTGGACTCAGGGAACTTCCACGTGAAAAGTATAGCTCGTAAGTTATACCTTTATCAAATGTGGGAACCTAGTTATTCAGTTGAGCGTATTAAGGAAGATATTAAATATTAAATTAGTATTCAGCGGCTCAGTATTAATATTAAATTATAGTTATTAAAATTTATATTTTTGCTTAGATATGTTGCGCGGTGATATATATTATTATGCTATGTTATGGATATGTAATTGTAAAGGTGTAGTCATGTGTGGCGGCCCCCCCCCCCCCTCTCTTTTCTTTTTTCTAGAAAAAGAATAAAAGAAGAAAAGGGGTGGGAGGGGGGTGGAAGTTGTTGATATTGTATTATAGTTATTAAAATTAATATTTTTTGCTTAGATATGTTGCGCGGTGATATATATTATTATGCTATGTTATGGTTATGTAATTGTAAAGGTGTAGTCGTATGTGTGGCGGCCCCCCCCTCTCTTTTCTTTTTTCACAGAAAAGAGTAAAAGAGAGAGAGGGAGGGGGGGGGGGGGGGGAAGTTGGGAGTGGGGTGGTTGACCATATACGTCTCTCTCTCCCTCTCTCTCTCTCTCTTTCTCTCTCTGTCTCTCTCCCTCTCTCCCTCTCTCTTTCTTTCTTTCTCTACTTCTCTCTCTCTCTCTCTCTCTCTCTCTCTCTCTCTCTCTCTCTCTCTCCTCTCTCTCTTTCTCTTTCTCTCTCTCTCTCTTTCTCTCTCTCTCTCTTTCTCTCTCTCTCTCTCTCTCTCTCTCTCCGTTTCTCTCTCTTTCTCTCTCTTCTCTCTCTCTCTCTCTCTCTTTTCTCTCTCTCTCTCTCTCTTTCTCTCTCTCTCTCTCTCTTTCTCTCGCTCTCTCTCTCTCTCTCTCTCTCTCTCTCTCTCCCTCTCTCTCCCTCTCTCTCTCTCTCTATCTCTGTCTCTCTCTCTATGTATGTACGTATGTATGTATGTACGTATGTATGTATGTATGCATGTATGCATGTATGTATGTATGTATGTATATGCATGTATGTATGTATGTATGCATGCATGCATGTATCTATCTATCTATCTATCTATCTATCTATCTATCTATCTATCTATCTATCTATCTATCTATCTATCTATCTATCTATCTATCTATCTATCTATCTATCTATCTATCTATCTTCCTATCTACCTATCTATCTATAGCTACCTATCGTTATCTATCTATGCATGTATGTACGTACGTATGTATGTATGTATGTATGTATGTATGTTTTTATGTTTGTACGTACGTAGTATGTATGTATGTATGTATGTATGCATGCATGTATGCATGTATGCATGTATGTATGCATGTATGTATATATGTATGTATGTATGTATGTATGTATGCATGCATGCATGATTTTACGTACGTACGAATGTATGTATGTATGTATGTATGTATGTATGTATGTATGTATGTACGCAATGCATGCATGTATGTATGTATGTATGTATGTATGCATGCATGTATGTATGTATGTATGTACATGTATGTATGTATATGTATGTATGTATATGTATGTATGTATATGTTGTATGTATGTATGTATGTATGAGTATGTATGTATGTATGTATGTATGCATGCATGTATCTATCTATCTATCTATCTATCTATCTATCTATCTATCTATCATATCTATCTATCTATCTATCTATCTATCTATCTATCTATCTATCTATCTATCTATCTACCTACCTACCTACCTACCTACCTACCTATCTTTCTATCTATCTATCTATCTATCTATCTATCTATCTATCTATCTATCTATCTATCTATCTATCTATCTATCTATCTATCTATCTATCTATCTATCTATCTATCTATCTATCTATCTATCTATCTATCTTGCCATCTGTCGACAGACAGAAAATTAGGGGATGGTGTGGGTGTGCTGGGCCCGTGGTGGGGTGCCTTATGTGTGCCCAGCCATACTATATAAGTCACATGCCGAAATAGCGCCGGGAAGCACAATCCTGTTCCCTCAGGGTGCCCTTTCTCGCTTGTTGAGCCCGGAATAAAACCCACAGTGCTCTGTCGGTTTATACTAGACTGTCGACAGTCTCGAAACTCCAGCTGCTTACTGGTCCTCTGTAATGGAGGTGGGAGCTCGTTCTGCAAGGGGCGCTTATGGAACGAGCCCTGGCCCCGCCTGGTACTAGGGAGCTTTGGTATCGCCTGTATCAGTCCCTTCCGTGCAAACATCACGGCTTAGCTGGGCATCGGGTTAATACTTTACCCACAGACTTCCTTGGTTGACGAAATCAGAAGCTCCTTTTTTCTGACATTAGTCGATATCTCATCTATCTATCTATCTATCTATCTGTCTGTCTATCTGTCTGTCTGTCTATCCATCTATCTATCTATCTATCTATCTATCTATCTATCTATCTATCTATCTATCTATCTATCTACCTACCTACCTATCTACCTACCTATCTACCTACCTATCTATTTATAGCTACCTATCTATCTATGCATGTATGTATGTATGTATGTATGTACGTATGTTTGTACGAATGTACGAATGTATGTATGTATGTATGTATGTATGTATGCATGTATGTATGTATGTATTTATGTATTTATGTATGTATGTATGTATGCATGCATGATTTTACGTACGTACGAATGTATGTATATATTTATACGTATGTATGTATGTATGTATGTATGCATGTATGCATGTATGCATGTATGCATGTATGTATGTATGTATGTATGTATGTATGTATGTATATTTATGTATGTATTTGTATGTATGTATGTATGTATATGTATACGTATGTATGTATACGTATATATGTATGTATGTATGTATGCATGCATGCATGTATGTACCTATCTATCTATCTATCTATCTATCTATCTATCTATCTATCTATCTATCTATCTATCTATCTATCTATCTATCTATCTATCTATCTATCTATCTGTGTATCTATCTATCTGTGTATCTATCTATCTATTTATGCATGTATGTATTTTTGTTTGTACTTATCTATCTTCGCACGTACATACGTACATACGTACATACATACATACATACATACATACATACATACATACATACATGCATAGATAGATAGGTAGATAGATAAGTAGATAGATGGATAGATGGATAGATGGATAGATGGATAGATGGATAGATAGATAGATAGATAGATAGATAGATAGATAGATAGATAGATAGATAGATAGATAGATAGATAGATACGTACTTACGTGCGAATGTATGTATGTATGCATGTATGTATGTATGTATGTATGCATGTATGTATGTATGTATGCATGTATGTACGTACGTACGAATGTATGTATGTATGTATGTATGTATGTATGTATGTATGTACGCATGAATGTATGTATGTATGTATGTATGTATGTATCTATGTAATGTATGTATGCATGTATGTATGCATGTATGCATGTATGTATGCATGTGTGTATGTATGTATGTATGTATGCATGTATGCATGTATGCATGTACATATGTATGTATGCATGTATGTATGTATGCATGTATGTATGTATGCATGTATGCATGTTGATGTATGTATGTTTGTATGTATGTATGCATGTATGTATATGTATGATTTTTTTTTTCCCACTTAGAATTTTAATCATTAGTGTGTTGAACTTGTAGTAAACTCAAAAATAAAATGAAACAGAGGAAACTTTACTGAAAAGAAAAGAGGACAAATAACTAGATGGATCATAATGAAGTAGAACAGACTAAATAAACTAAAAAAGGAAAATCTAAACCCGACCCTACTAAGGTCGCTTCTGTGAAGCGTAGTCATGCGCGGAACGAAACAAACTAGAGGCTAAAGAGCCTAGAAAGGTTAGGTACAGTGACTCTGGCTAAAGCAAGCACAAGAGGTGGGGAGCCATTAGCTCCCAGCAGCGCCTTGCAAGCCTGTAAGTAAGTGAACGTAGTCTTAGTGTCCTTATGACGTAGGCGATGCATGATGTCTAGAAAAGGGTCCCGCCTCAGGGAAGCAAGGGCCGCACCCTCATGACGCAAGGAATGAAAAACGTAGCCTTGACTATAAAGCCCCAGAGAAAGCAGCGCATCGCAAAAATCCCTAGACAAAGAGCCAGCCGATCCAGGAAAAACAAGAACTTCTGACCGCCTCCCCAGAACCAGCGATGCAAGAAGCTTGCGCAAAAGGAACGAGCGCACCTCGACAGACTGATTATCACCACCCTTGGCAGAACGTAGCCTGAGAACAAGGCATGGAGGCATCCCCCACGCGTGATGCTCACCAAAAATAACGTCAGAGACACGCAGAGCGAACAACTCTCCAATCCGGAGAAGAGACTCGAAAGCCAAAAGCACCGCCACCGCAGCAGTTACCTTGCGCCGGGAGAGTAAAATAAAAATAATTGCTAAAACTTGATTCCACGACAAAGGAGGAAAGCTCACGACAGGGCACAGCTTCTTCCAGCCAGTAAGTGCTAACTTCGCTAACACCAGCTTCTCTCGGAGCCTCGGGTTCAGCATGATCACTCCATAAACAGCATTGACCGCAGCCTGCCTGCCACGACCTTCTTTCTCAGCCCAAGAGAAATAAATGAAGTCCACCAACGCTTCGTCTAAATCCTCTGTAGAGTGAAGAGCAGGCCCCAGACAATTAAACTCAACCCAGCGCAAAAAGGAGTCAGCCGCGCCGAGATAACGTCGCCTCACATTCGGTTTCAAGTGAGCTGCCAGAAGCGGACGCCCAAAGACGCTATCGTCGAGAGAG
>WBZZ01004526.1:110000-114794 GCA_019918135.1 Paulinella micropora
TCAAGATCAACAAGACTGTGTTGAGCAGACTCAAAGCTCGTTCAACCCCGCTGGAACTTCCAGCTAAAAATAATCAGAGTGCCTGCGATGTATGATGCGGCACGAACCAGAACGTACATTGTCCTTTGAGCATGGGGATCACGGTGAGCACGAAGTCGAACACCCCGACCTGCAGTGCATGAAAGATACATGCATCAGCTCAGAATAAGGCGATCTCAATCCAATGGAGAGGAGGAAGGAGCGTTTGAGAGAAGGGACAGGGAAGAACCGCGACGACAATGACTCCAAGCCAAAAGCATCTTGACGAGGCTTTGGCCAAAATTGCATTGCCTTGATCGTTGTTTTGGAAACCCCCTAGCTCAGGCTGATTGGGCGGTGGAAAGCCATACTAAGAAAGATCACGACAACAGGAGCAATAGGTTGCACAATGACACACTCTGAACCTGATTGATGGGAACTCCATGACCGGCTGCTGTCCATGGATTGGCTGTCCTTGGATTGGCTGCCCTTGAATCGGCAGGCCCTCGTTCTGACCTTCATTGTTCATCTGAAAAGGAGCGAAGTACAGTTGGAAAGAAAACGAAAATATGTCGGCGATCTGAAATTTGTGTTGAAACGAGAGATGGAGTCAAGGGAGATGTTTAGACTTAGGCTGGGATTTTGTGGTGTTCGAGTATTGTTTCTCCAACAGTGACATGAATAACCAGACACCCTATATACATATATATATTCCATTGTTCTAACACGGGCCGGCTGAGCTTGTACTGCAAATCTATAAGTAAATTGCGGGGAAAACACTCTCTGAATCCTCTGTGCAGTTTCAGGAGTTTCAGGCAGTCTTGTTGTTTTGTGAGCTTTTGTATGTAAAATGTTTCACATCTCAAACGCTCACCTTTGACCTTAAGGTTTGCAAGTTCTGCCAAATAATAGAATAGAATTGATGAGCCCCCCTTTTCCATCGCTACAGCCACCCAGACGCTGTGCATCGTTCTGCAATGCGCTGTCAACAAAAGTGTCTATCCGTGATAGTTTTCTTCGGATCCTAAGTTAGCCATGGGACTTATGGATGATAGTCATCTCAAGTCTAAAGACGTTTTCTCTGTTGCGTCAGTGTGTTTGGATCAAGAGATCTAAATATCCCATAGTCCACCTTCCTAACCTCTCTCTCTCTCTCTGTCTCTCTCTCATCTCTCATCTCTCTCTCTTTCATCTCTCTCTCTCTCTCTCTCTCTCTATCTCTCTCTCTCTCCCTCTCTCGATCTCTCTCTCTCTCTCTCTCTCTCTCTCTCTCTCTCTCTCTCTTCTTCTTCTTCTTCATTTTTATTGAGAGAACAATTTTACAATTGGACTCAGGGAACGTCCACGTGAAAAGTATAGCTAGTAAGTTATACCTTTATCTAAGGTGGAAACCTAGTTATTCAGTACTAGTTGAGCGTATTAAGGAAGATATCGATATTAAATTAGTATTCAGCTGCTCAGTATTAATATTATATTATAGTTATTAAAATTAATATTTCTGTTTAGATATATTGTGCGGTGATATTAATATTATGTTGTTATGTTATGTATATATGTTATTGTAAAGGTGTAGTCGTTTATGTGCGGCGGCCCCCCCTCTCTTTTCTTTTCCATCTAGAAGAAGTGAAAGAGAGAGAGAGAGAGAGAGAGAGAGAGAAAAAGGAGAGAAAGAGAGAGAGAGGGGGGAGTTGAGAGTGGGCGTGGTTGACCATATACGTCGATTGATCCGGAGAGTTCTCCTTCAGGTAGTAGACAAAGGAGCAAGCTTGGTGTTCCCTTTCTCTCTCTCTCTCTCTCTCTCTCTCTCTCTCTCTCTCTCTCTCTCTCTCTCTCTCTCTCTCTCTCTCTCTCTTTTTTTTTTTTTTTTTTCGCGCGTGTGCATATGTTACATATATTATGATGTTTGTTGATGTTTTAGTAGATATGTCATTAGTGCTTTTTTGAATGGCTTTATTTTTGTTTCATCTGTTATATGTTTTGGAATTGATTTCCATTGATCTGCAAAGATCTTGGTGAGGTATGGGTCTTTGTGGTTAACAAAGAGGCTGCCTTTTGTTGAGTATCGGGTTTTGTATGGATGTATGGTATTGATTGGTGTAAATGTGTTATTGTGGAGTGGTCTGTTGAGGTGTTTTTTAGGGTAAATGAATGGGTGATTTTCTATGCATACACGGAGGGTGTATAGGTGGGTGATGTCGAGTAGTTTGAGTTGATTTAGGATTGGTTTGGTATGTGCGCGGTAGTGTGTTTTTGCAATTATTCTGATTATTTTTTTGTGTATTTTTATGAGTGGTTGTATATATTTCTTTTTGTTGTCATGCGTCCCCCAGATGGAGATGTTTTGTATGAGGTGTGGATATATGTGTGTGTAGTATAGTTGTTTCATTGTTTTGGTGTTTAGATATTTTTTAGCATATAATAATGAGTTGATTGTGGGTTGGAGTTTACGGATTATGTTGTTGATATGTTGGTCATATTTAAGGTTATGTTGTAGTGTTATGCCCAGGAGTTTTGCGTGTTGGCATTGCTCGAGGGTGTGGTTGTTTATTGTTATTGTGATATTTTGTTTTGTTTTATGGAAAATTGTGTATGTTGTTTTTGTTGGGTTGGGTACTAGGTTATTAGAATGGAAGTAGTTTATTAGCTTAGTTATTTCTGTTTGTGTTTTTTGTTGTAAGTCTGTAGGAGTTTTTGCAGTTATTATAAGTGTTGTGTCGTCTGCATATGTATATACTGTTCCTTGTTGTATGATATTGATTATGTCGTTAATATAGAGTAGGAAGAAGGTGGTGGATAATGTGCTGCCTTGTGGGATGCCATGTGTGATGGTGCGTTTGTGGGACTTGGCATATTGTGTGTGGACTTCTTGAATGCGATTTGAGAAGTAGGATTCAAAGAACTGGACTGTGCCTTCGTTGAAATTAAAATTTCGTCGAAGTTTGTCGAGTAACTTTGAATGTTCTACTGTGTCGTATGCTTTCGAGAGGTCTACGTAAAGAGCTAGTACTAGCTCTTCTTTATCTTTATGTTTTTGTATTTGGTTTATTATGGTTTGGACTGTCATGGTTGTGCTTGAGTTAGGTCGGAATGCGTATTGTGTATGTGATATTATGTTGTGTTTTGTTAGGTGGTACATTATTTGTTTATTTATTATTGTGTCAAATACTTTAGCTATTATGGGTAGTAGTGATATCGGTCTGTAGTTGGCTGGCATGCTTGTGTCGCTGGCTTTGTATAGTTCTATTACTTTTGTTGTTTTAAGTGCGTCTGGGTATTTATTTTCATTTATGGCTTTGTTGAAGAGGTTGGTAAGCATAGGTGTGAGGAAGGCGTGCATGTCTTTTATAAGTGTTGGTTTTATTTTGTATATGTCCTCTGCTTTATCTCTGTTCATATTTTTTAGTGTTTTGTTTACAATGTCTTCTGTTGTGTTATGTAGTTTGAAGCTTGGATGTGTTTGTTTGTTTTCTTCCGCTCTCTCTTCTTGTTGTTGTTTGTGTTCGGTTGTTGGTATGCTGTTGCTTGTTTTTTTACCTATTGTTATGTAGTGATCGTTGAGTGCGTTTGCTATTTCTATGGGGTCTGTGTGTGTTTTGTTGTTGTACTGTATTGTGGTTGGTGACGCTCTCGGTGGTTTGTTGTTAGGTACTAATTCTCTGAGTTTTCTGTGTTGTTTTTTTGGGTTGTTTTTATTTTCTTCTAGCGTCTTCATTATTTCGTCTTTTTTGGCTTTGTGTATTATTTTGTCGACTTTGTACCTCTGTGTCCTGTATGCCTGTTTGTTTTCTGTTGTCGGGTTATCTCTCCATTTTTTATATAGTAGGTGCTTTTTTCTTATTTGCCTCTTTATTATGGGCTGCACCAGCTTTTTCTTCTATTGCATTGCTTGGGTTTTCGTTCGAAGTGTTCTATTACTTTTGTTATTGTTGTTTGTATGTCTCTAAACTTTTGGTTTGTGTCGCTGCTTTCTGTGTTGTCCTGCGTGATGTATTCTAACTGTGTTTTGAGGTTTGCTAGGATTGCGTCTTTGTTTTTGTCGTACATGTTTTTGGTAAGTCTGGGTGTGTTGTCTGTGTCTGGTTTTCTTGTGCGGGTGTGTATTATTGCGTATATGGGGTGGTGGTCTGATATGCATGGGCTTATAATGTTTGATTCTATGTTGGCATTGATGTTGGTGATTATCATGTCTATGAGTGTGTGGGATGTTGTGTGGACCATGTCGTGTCTTGTTGCTTTTGTTATTGTTGTGTAGAGGTTGTTGTGTACCATTAGGTTTTGAAAGTCTGTGTGTGGTTTATGTATGTTGTCGAGTAGGTTGTAGTTGATGTCACCTACTAGTGTTATTGTGCTTGTAGGCGTTTTCTGTAGTATGCTGTTTATGTTATTTTGTAATGCATGCATGAATTGTTTGTCTATGAGTGGGCGTCTATACATACCTATTATTGTGTGTATTGGTTTGTTTTTAAGTTTATTATTATATATTCTTAGTGTTAGTGGAGTTTTGCATGAGTCCGATATGGTTTGTTTATCGACTATTGTAATGTGCATGTTGCTTTTATAGTATATTGAGATGTCGATGTGATGTTTAGCTGTGTATGTAGGGATTGGAAATGCGTTGTTACTGGTTGGTTGGGTTATGTAGTTATCTGTGAGTATGATGATGTCTGGTTGGAAGGGTAGGAGTTGTAGGTGTGTGAGAGAGAGAGAGATAACTCTCACTCTCTCTCTCTCTCTCTCTCTCCCTCTCTCTCTCTCTCTCTCTCTCTGTCTCTCTCT
>WBZZ01004527.1:20000-27500 GCA_019918135.1 Paulinella micropora
GCATGTAGTACGTATGTGTGTATGTATGTATCGTTGTATTTACGTGCATGTGTACGTCGTTATGTGCGCATGCATGTGTATGTATGTATGTATGTATGTATGCATGTATGCATGCATGCATGCAAGTATGTATGTATGTATGTATGTATGTATGTATGTATGTATGTATGTATGTACAGCCAGTGGTCCGCATCGGAAACCGGTGGCGAAGGCAGCCACAAAGATTATATGTATGTATGTATGTATGTATGTATGTATGCATGTACAGCGGATTGGAAGCCGGTGGCCAAGGCAGCCACAAAGCTTGCATGTATGTATGTGTATGTATGTATGTATGTATGTATGTATGTATGTATGTATGTGTATATGTATGTATGTATGTACAGCGAGTGGTCCGCATTGGAAGCCGGTGGCGAAGGCAGCCACATATATTGTGTGTATGTATGTATGCATGCATGTATGTATGTATGTATGTAGGTAAGAACCGCGAGTGGTCCGCATTGGAAGCCAGTGGTCAAAGCAGCCACAAACATCGCCCTGGACACGCAGAATACAATACAACACATTACAATACTACATACAAAACAGTATTACAAATTAATAATAATAATAATAATAATAATAATAATAATAATAATAATAATAGTAATAATAATAATAGTAATAATAATAATAATAATAATTATTATTATTATTATTATCCCTGAAATGTGTTGGTGAAGGGGGTGGGCGGTTTGGGGGGAGGGGGGAAATGAAAATTGTGTACCCCCCCACCCCTCGCATTTTCGCACCCCTGTCGGAATGAATCATGGTTTGTGGGAACGAGGAGGAGTTCGGAGCTCATATTTGCAGGGTGGTTACAGACTCGATGTTGATGCTGATATGATTTTTTTGGAATTCACGCAAATATTTGCGTTAGGGCAGTGTCCTGAATGCCAAAATTCCTTGTTTTTTCGCATCCCTGGCCCTATAAATCATGGTTTGTGTGAACCAGGAGGAGTTGGGAACTCATATTGGCAGGGTAGCTAGCCCCAGACTCGATATTGATGCTGATATGATTTCTTTGGAATTCACGCAAATATTTGCGTTAGGGGTGTCCTGAATGCCAAAATTCCTTGTTTTTTTGGCCTTTTTTTCACCCCGCATCCCTATAAATCATGGTTTGTGGGAACCAGGAGTTGGGGGCTCATATTGGCAGGGTGGCTAGCCCCAGACTCGATCTTGATGCTGGTATAATTTTTTTGGAATTCACGCAAATATTTGCGTTAGGGGAGTGTCCTGAATGCCAAATTTCCTTGTTTTTTGGTAGTACTTTCCGGTGCCTCCGGCAATTGCACGTACCCTGTCGACGGGGCAGGGGGGGTCCGGTAGGCCCTCCCCCCGGGAACCCCAGCCCGGCGATTGTACGTACCCGTTTTGGTCGCGGGTGGCACCCACACACCAATAAAATGAGGTCTTGTGCCACCAGGCACTCTCCGGCAATTGAACGTACCCTGTGGATGGGAAGGGGGGGTCCGGGGGGCCCTCCCCCCGGGAACACAAGTCCGGCGATTGTGCGTACCCGTTTTGGTCGCGGGTGGCACCCGCACACCAGAAAAATGAGGTCTTGTGCCACCAGGCGACGTTTTCGCACACCAGAGGGAGTTAGCGGCTGATAGTTGGTGTATCCGATACTTCTTGATGAGCTCTCTTCGAAAATATAAAAAGTATTGCGCCGGGTGGCCTTCACACCGGAAAATTGAGGTTTTTGCGCCAACAGGCGCCGTTTGCGCACACCCGTTGTTTGGTGTACCCGACACCTCTCGGTGCGCTCTCTTCGGAGATAAAAAAGTTTTGGTGGCGGGTGGCATAAACACCAGAGATTTGAGGTTTTTGTGCCACCAGAGCTTACAATTGCGTTTTGCTGGTACCTACGGCAATTGAACGTACCCTGTCGACGGGAAAGGGGGGGTCCGGGGGGCTCTCCCCCTGGGAACCCCACCGAGGGGGGGGGGGGGGGGTGGTGCGCGAAGCGCAGGTGTTGGCGCAGCCCCTAGTTACTATTATTATTATTATTATTATTATTATTATTATTATTATTATTATTAAGTTCTACCATCTGGGCCCTGTCGCCAGTTCGATTCCCGTCGGTGCCACCAGTATTTTCATTGAACATACCGATCCGTCTGGACCAGTATTTTCATTGAACATACCGGCCCGTCTGGAAGTGTTGGAACTGCCCTTGCTTGCGGGGGTGTCATTAGAGCTTATCGTCAAATCTTCGTACTCCCCTCACGGGTGAGACGATGGAGGCGCATGTGCAGAAATGCATCAGCCATTGACAGAGAAGCACTATTATTATTATTATTATTATTATTATTATTATTATTATTATTATTATTTTGGACACCGTGATAGCCCAGTGGTCAAGTTCTACCATCTGGGCCCTGTCACCAGTTCGATTCCCGTCGGTGCCACCAGTATTTTCATTGAACATACCGATCCGTCTGGACCAGTATTTTCATTGAACATACCGATCCGTCTGGACCAGTATTTTCATTGAACATACCGGCCCGTCTGGAAGTGTTGGAACTGCCCTTGCGGGGGTGTCATTAGAGCTTATCGTCAATTCTTCGTACTCCCCTCACGGGTGAGACGATGGAGGCGCATGTGCAGAAATGCATCAGCCATCGACAGAGAAGCACTATTATTATTATTATTATTATTCAGCCCAATGGCCTCAAGGCGTTAAACTGTGACGCCAACTCATAACCCTTTGGTGGTAGATGCTGGGGAGGAGGGTCGTTGCGCGCGTAAAAGATCTTAAACTCCGCATATGCTGGTTGATAGCCCAGGTCCCAGCAGACACCAGATTGTTATGGGTGGGGTTTCGAGGCAGCTCCAGCAACCGCGCTTGGTGTATGCACTTGCACATTCGGTGACGTCTTGCAAGAGGTTGCTAGGACTGCGGAATAACCTCGGCTTAGTGCAGTCTTGCCCTCAGGAGCTCCATCGGTGGCCCCGATCATCAGGCGAGAGACTGACACGGGGGGGTGGAGGACCTCGAACAAGGGTATTGGAGGCTTATGTCCGTTGAGGATATGCCATTAGCTGCATCAGTACGCCTCAGATATAGTAAATCTGCCTTGGAGTGTTGACTGTGACATATTTGAGGGAAATCCCGATGAAAAAACCTAGTCACACTTGCTAAACAGAGTTCCAGCCCAATGGCCTCAAGGCGTTAAACTGTGACGCCAACTCATAACCCTTTGGTGGTAGATGCTGGGGAGGAGGGTCGTTGCGCGCGTAAAAGATCTTAAACTCCGCATATGCTGGTTGATAGCCCAGGACCCAGCAGACACCAGATTGTTATGGGTGGGGTTTCGAGGCAGCTCTAGCAACCGCGCTTGGTGTATGCACTTGCACATTCGGAGACGTCTTGCAAGAGGTTGCTGGGACTGCGGAATAGCCTCGGCTAAGTGCAGTCTTGCCCTCAGGAGCTCCATCGGTGGCCCCGATCATCAGGCGAGAGACTGACACGGGGGGGTGGAGGACCTCGAACAAGGGTATTGGAGGCTTATGTCCGTTGAGGATATGCCATTAGCTGCATCAGTACGCCTCAGATATAGTATTATTATTATTATTATTATTATTATTATTATTATTTGGTCAAGTTCTACCATCTGGGCCCTGTCGCCAGTTCAATTCCCGTCGGTGCCACCAGTATTTTCATTGAACATACCGGCCCGTCTGGAAGTGTTGGAACTGCCCTTGCGGGGGTGTCATTAGAGCTTATCGTCAATTCTTCGTACTCCCCTCACGGGTGAGACGATGGAGGCGCATGTGCAGAAATGCATCAGCCATTGACAGAGAAGCACTATTATTATTATTATTATTATTATTATTATTATTATTATTATTATTATTATTATTGTTATTGGACACCGTGATAGCCCAGTGGTCAAGTTCTACCATCTGGGCCCTGTCGCCAGTTCGATTCCCGTCGGTGCCACCAGTATTTTCATTGAACATACCGATCCGTCTGGACCAGTATTTTCATTGAACATACCTGCCCGTCTGGAAGTGTTGGAACTGCCCTTGCGGGGGTGTCATTAGAGCTTATCGTCAATTCTTCGTACTCCCCTCACGGGTGAGACGATGGAGGCGCATGTGCAGAAATGCATCAGCCATTGACAGAGAAGCACTATTATTATTATTATTATTATTATTATTATTATTGGACACCGTGATAGCCCAGAGGTCAAGTTCTACCATCTGGGCCCTGTCGCCAGTTCGATTCCCGTCGGTGCCACCAGTATTTTCATTGAACATACCGGTCCGTCTGGACCAGTATTTTCATTGAACATACCGGTCCGTCTGGAAGTGTTGGAACTGCCCTTGCGGGGGTGTCATTAGAGCCTATCGTCAATTCTTCGTACTCCCCTCACGGGTGAGACGATGGAGGCGCATGTGCAGAAAAAATGCATCAGCCATTGACAGAGAAGCACTATTATTATTATTATTATTATTATTATTATTATTATTCTGGACACCGTGATAGCCCAGTGGTCAACTTCTACCATCTGGGCCCTGTCGCCAGTTCGATTCCCGTCGGTGCCACCAGTATTTTCATTGAACATACCGATCCGTCTGGACCAGTATTTTCATTGAACATACCGGCCCGTCTGGAAGTGTCGGAACTGCCCTTGCGGGGGTGTCATTAGAGCTTATCGTCAATTCTTCGTACTCCCCTCACGGGTGAGACGATGGAGGCGCATGTGCAGAAATGCATCAGCCATTGACAGAGAAGCACTATTATTATTATTATTATTATTATTATTATTATTATTATTATTATTATTATTATTATTATTATTATTATTATTATTGTATTATTATTATTATTATTATGGACACCGTGATAGCCCAGTGGTCAAGTTCTACTATCTGGGCCCTGTCGCCAGTTCGATTCCCGTCGGTGCCACCAGTATTTTCTTTGAACATACCGGTCCGTCTGGAAGTGTTGGAACTGCCCTTGCGGGGGTGTCATTAGAGCCTATCGTCAATTCTTCGTACTCCCCTCACGGGTGAGACGATGGAGGCGCATGTGCAGAAATGCATCAGCCATTGACAGAGAAGCACTATTATTATTATTATTATTATTATTATTATTATTATTATTATTATTATTATTATTATTATTATTATTATTATTATTATGGACACCGTGATAGCCCAGTGGTCAAGTTCTACCATCTGGGCCCTGTCGCCAGTTCGATTCCCGTCGGTGCCACCAGTATTTTCATTGAACATACCGATCCGTCTGGACCAGTATTTTCATTGAACATACCGGCCCGTCTGGAAGTGTTGGAACTGCCCTTGCGGGGGTGTCATTAGAGCTTATCGTCAAATCTTCGTACTCCCCTCACGGGTGAGACGATGGAGGCGCATGTGCAGAAATGCATCAGCCATTGACAGAGAAGCACTATTATTATTATTATTATTATTATTTGGACACCGTGATAGCCCAGTGGTCAAGTTCTACCATCTGGGCCCTGTCGCCAGTTCGATTCCCGTCGGTGCCACCAGTATTTTCATTGAACATACCGGTCCGTCCGGACCAGTATTTTCATTGAACATACCGGTCCGTCTGGAAGTGTTGGAACTGCCCTTGCGGGGGTGTCATTAGAGCTTATCGTCAATTCTTCGTACTCCCCTCACGGGTGAGACGATGGAGGCGCATGTGCAGAAATGCATCAGCCATTGACAGAGAAGCACTATTATTATTGTTATTATTATTATTATTATCCCTGAAAGGTGTTGGTGAAGGGGGTGGGGGGTTGGGGGGAGGGGGGACATGAAAATTGTGTACCCCACCCCCCCACCATTTCGGCACCCCTGTCCCTATAAATCATGGTTTGTGTGAACCAGGAGGAGTTGGGAGCTCATATTGGCAGGGTAGCTAGCCCCAGACTCGATATTGATGCTGAATTGATTTCTTTGGAATTCACGCAAATATTTGCGTTAGGGGAGTGTCCTGAATGCCAAAATTCCTTGTTTTTTTGGCCTTTTTTTGCACCCCCATCCCTATAAATCATGGTTTGTGTGAACCAGGAGAAGTTGGGAGCTCACATTGGCAGGGCGGTTAGCCCCAGACTTGATCTTGATGCTGGTATAATTTTTTTGGAATTCACGCAAATATTTGCGTCAGGGGAGTGTCCTGAATGCCAAATTTCCTTGTTTTGGCAGTACTTTCCGGTGCCTCCGGCAATTGAACGTACCCTGTCGACGGGGCAGGGGGGGTCCGGGGGGCCCTCCCCCGGGAACCCAAGCCATGTGATTGTACGTACCCGTTCTGTTCGCGGGTGGCGCCCACACCTAAAAATTGAGGTTTTTTGCCACCAGGTGCTTTTTGCGGCACCTCCGGCAATTCAACGTACCCTGTCGAAGGGAAAGGGGGGGTCCGGGGGAGCCCTGCGATTGTACGTACCCGTTCTGATCGCGGGTAGCACCATCACCTGAAAATTGAGGTTTTTTTGCCACCAGGCGCCCTTTGCGGCACCTCCGGCAATTGAACGTACCTTGTCGAAAGGGGGGTCCGGGGGGCTCTCCACCCGGGAACCCAAGCCCTGTGATTGTACGTACCCGTTCTGGTCGCGGGTGGCGCCCACACCTGAAAATTGAGGTTTTTTGCCACCAGCCGCCCTTTGCGGCACCTCCGGCAATTCAACGTACCCTGTCGAAGGGAAAGGGGGGTCCGGGGGAGCCCTGAGATTGTACGTACCCGTTCTGATCGCGGGTGGCACCATCACCTGAAAATTGAGGTTTTTTTGCCACCAGGCGCCCTTTGCGGCACCTGCAATTCAACGTACCCTGTCGCAGGGAAAGGGGGCGGGGAAAGGGGGGGAGGGGGGGGGGTCCGGGGGGCCTTCCAAAAAGTGATAAGTGGGGCTGGCGGGGTTTGGTGCGCTTCAAGCGCACCGGTAAACCATCCTTCCAGGTGTTGGCGCAGCCCCTAGTTATTATTATTATTATTATTATTATTATTATATTTAATTGGACACCGTGATAGCTCAGTGGTCAAGTTCTACCATCTGGGCCCTGTCGCCAGTTCGATTCCCGTCGGTGCCACCAGTATTTCATTGAACATACCAGTCTATTTCTGGACCAGTATTTTCATTGAACATACCGGCCCGTCTGGAAGTGTTGGAACTGCCCTTGCGGGGGTGTCATTAGAGCTTATCGTCAATTCTTCGTACTCCCCTCACGGGTGAGACGATGGAGGCGCATGTGCAGAAATGCATCAGCCATTGACAGAGAAGCACTATTATATTTAATAATAATAATAATAATAATAATAATAATACAATAATAATAATAATAATAATAATAATAATAATAATAATAATAATAATAATAATAATAATAATAGTGCTTCTCTGTCAATGGCTGATGCATTTCTGCACATGCGCCTCCATCGTCTCACCCGTGAGGGGAGTACGAAGAATTGACGATAAGCTC
>WBZZ01004527.1:32500-40000 GCA_019918135.1 Paulinella micropora
AATAGTGTTTCTCTGTCAATGGCTGATGCAAATCTGCACATGCGCCTCCATCGTCTCACCCGTGAGGGGAGTACGAAGAATTAACGATAGGCTCTAATGACACCCCCGCAAGGGCAGTTCCAACATTTCCAGACGGACCGGTATGTTCAATGAAAATACTGGTGGCACCAACGGGAATCGAACTGGCGACAGGGCCCAGATGGTAATAAAAATTAATAATAGTAATAATAATAATAATAATAATAATGATAATAATAATACTATATCTGAGGCGTACTGATGCAGCTAATGGCATATCCTCAACGGACATAAGCCTCCAATACCCTTGTTCGAGGTCCTCCACCCCCCCGTGTCAGTCTCTCGCCTGATGATCGGGGCCACCGATGGAGCTCCTGAGGGCAAGACTGCACTAAGCCGAGGTTATTCCGCAGTCCTAGCAACCTCTTGCAAGACGTCACCGAATGTGCAAGTGCATACACCAAGCGCGGTTGCTAGAGCTGCCTCGAAACCCCACCCATAACAATCTGGTGTCTGCTGGGTCCTGGGCTATCAACCAGCATATGCGGAGTTTAAGATCTTTTACGCGCGCAACGACCCTCCTCCCCAGCATCTACCACCAAAGGGTTATGAGTTGGCGTCACAGTTTAACGCCTTGAGGCCATTGGGCTGGAACTCTGTTTAGCAAGTGTGACTAGGTTTTTTCAATAATAATAATAATAATAATAATAATAATAATAATAATAGTGCTTCTCTGTCAATGGCTGATGCATTTCTGCACATGCGCCTCCATCGTCTCACCCGTGAGGGGAGTACGAAGAATTGACGATAAGCTCTAATGACACCCCCGCAAGGGCAGTTCCAACACTTCCAGACGGGCCGGTATGTTCAATGAAAATACTGGTCCAGAAATAGACCGGTATGTTCAATGAAAATACTGGTGGCACCGACGGGAATCGAACTGGCGACAGGGCCCAGATGGTAGAACTTGACCACTGGGCTATCACGGTGTCCAAAATAATAATAATAATAATAATAATAATAATAATGATAATAATGATAATAATGATGATAATGATGATAATGATATAATAGTAATAATAATAATAATGATAATAATAATAATAGACTTATCAGTCAATTGGCCTTTGATCCTGTCGGACATGTGCCTCCATTGGTAGCACGGGGCCGTTCGGTGACGCGGCTCCGCTCCAAAGACTCGACTGGCGGTGCAATGTGCAAATGAGCGTGCGGTGCATGTGCAAGTGGGTGCAAGGAGTGAGAGGAGTTATCTGCCGAGAAGAAGTCCGCGACGCTGCGCTGACCTCCACCTACAACAGATCTAGCCAGACATTCTACCTGACTAGGCCTTCCCCTCCTCCTTCTACCCACCTCCTGAACGACCGAGAGGTCGATCACCTCCTCCTCCTCCTCCGCCCCCTCTGCCTCCCTGATCTGCGGCTCCAACTCCTCCCACTCCTTCCAGATGGTGGCAACAAACCTTCCTAACTCCTCCTCCACCTCTTCTGGGACAGGGATAAACAAAACGCCGAGCATCGCCAACATCTTTTCATCCTCCCCCTTCAGCCATTCCTCTTTGAAGAGCTTCATCTCCTCCTCCGCCTCCCGCAGTTCCCTGTGATAAAGCCCTCCTCGATTCAGCATGAGGGGCTGCCGGGCTTGCGCCTCATCGATAAACTTAAACAGTGCCTCACGAGAGCTCGCAAACGTTGGGCAACGCAGCAGGAAGTGACGTAACGACTCGTTAACCTCAGTGCCACACAAGGCGAAACAGCTTGAGCAGTCCGGCGAGCATGAGCCAAATTTGGATCGGTAGAGGCGAAGGCGATTGTTGCAGCTCAACAATCGCCTTCTGATAAGGTTGTGACTTCCCCCCTCCAGCGCCCGCCAACGTGGGAAAGCAGAGCGGGAAGACATCTGGCTAAGCAGCCCTAAGCCCATCAGAGGGCTTAGCCTGCCGCTCCCAGCCAGTTACTTCCTGCCGGACAGGCCATTGCTTTACCACCTCGTTCCAGTTCGCCAGAGCGGCCCGCCAGTCCTTATCATCTACCGTGCCATCTTCGTTCACGACCCGCTTGAGCGCATCCAAGACCTCCCGCAGCCTGTGTCTGCTAAGATCAAATTTTCCGTATCTTCCTTCCATTTGCACCGACCCGTGTTGTAAAGCCTGCGTGTTAGCGCTGTGTTGCCCAGTAACTCGATGCGCCCTAGGAACCGAGCCGGGCCGCCTTGGCAAGGATGCTAAAACTCGGCGTGCGGCCTAAACCCCTGGTGATGCAGCCGCTTGTGCGTGTACCAACACCCAAGATGACCCGCAGGGGCGCTACCAACGCGCCCTCCAGCTTACTCAGCTTGTTGGCGCCCGGCAGATCCCAAAAAGCCGATGCGTAAAGCAACTTTGCGCCAACCATTTGCTACCAATTCATCAGCCGAAAACGCGCTGGAGCTTCGTGGGCAATCCAGAGGGGGTAGTAGGCAGCCGTTCCCGCTACAGTGATTTCCGCCGCCCGCTTCGCTTGCGGTTTATCGGAGAGGGTGTCCGTGAGCAGAACTCCCAGGTATTTGTAGTGGTCGGTGACGTTGAGAACCTTGCCCCGGAACCTCACGCACGGGGGCGACTTTTTTGACTTGGCGTGCCCGTGTATCGGCACGACTTCCGTCTTGCCCGGTTTCAGGTTGATTTCAAGCCGATAGTCCTCGAATGTGGCCACGACATTTACAATCTGTTGAAGCTCCGTGACACTATGCGCAATTACCGCAACGTCGTCGGCGTAAAGCAGGGTCCGTATGTCTTCGATGCGGTTGAGGTCCTCGATCTCCAACTCTTTCGCGATTCGGACCGTTAGCTCATCCATGAAGACGTTGAACAGCGACGGTGACAACGGCGACCCTTGCTGAACTCCCATCTCTTCCAGCACTTCACCAGTGAGTTCGCCATCGACTAGCACTCGCGATGACGTTCTTCGGGTAAATACGCCGCAGAATGCGATAGAACTTGCCCTGTACCCCCATCTGGGTTAGCCTCTGAAACAACCCGGCCCGCCAAACCGTAGGGAATGCCTTTCTCAGATCCACGAACAAAACGAAAGAACGGAGGCCAGCTTGTTGTCTAAGGCGCAGACGCTCCTTAAGGACAAAAATCTGGTCCCCCGTACTACGTTTTGGCCGGAACCCACCCTGCTCTGGGCGCAGCCTGCCCGGCTGATCGATGAAAGCCGTAAGCCTCGCCGCCATAAGGGACAGATACATCTTACCCAGACAGCTCAGAATCGCGATGTCTCTCCAATTTTCCGGATCGGTTGGGTCGCCTCCTTTTGGGATGTTAACGATAATCGCTTTGCCCCAGTTGCTGGGGGTGTATTCGCACGATTTCAACCAGTTGAACAAGCGCACCAGAAAGCTCACAATCCGCGTGCCTCCGTACTTGAGCATCTCGTTCTTGATCTTATCCGGTGAGCACGCTTTGTGATTCTGGAGATTTTCCTGGCAGAGCTCCACTTCCTTCTGGGTGTAATCATAGTCCAGCGGGCCCGTCTCAGTCCGGATCTCCTCGGCTTGCGCCATGGCCTCGAATTGGTCGCGCAGGTTGTCGTTATACTGGAAGGTTTCGCGGGCCTTCCGCTCGGGCTCAATCCGCGCTGCTTCCTCATCGGAACCGACTTCCTCTACACATGCATCCTCCAAAAACTGGTTTTCTTTGGGGACCACCATACGTCGGCGGTATTCTTCCCATTCTTGTAGTTTTTCCCGGAGTGTGCATGCCAGAGTGCCATCGGGCTTCCGAACAGGAGCAGAAGCTTTGGACCGCCGAACCCCGCCCAAACTCTTTGACAGCTTCCAGTACGTGGCCATGGTAGCGCTCCTGAAGTTGGCAGCGGTGTCATTCTGGACCCGCTTCCACGCTTGCTCCTTCTTCTCCTTACATAACCTTCTGACCACCTTCCTCGCTTCTTTATATCTTTGCCAGGCCTCTCGGTTGGCCTCATTCCTTCGCCAGAGGCCGTATGCCTCTCTCCGTCGCGCAATCGCTTCCCTAAGATCCTCATCAAACCATGCATTAGTAAACCCTGGCCTAATCACCCGAACTCCCAAGACCTTCGCGGCTGCGCCCGTGAAAGCTCGGACCACTAAGCTAGCGACCCTATCAACCTCCTGCTGAAGCTCATCCGGGTCCTCCACTGCTGATAGATCTGGGAGGCCATCTGGCAACAGCCCCGATATAGCAGCTGCAAAGGTCTCGTCGTACTTCAACCTAAGCTTAGACAGCTCACTCTCCTTACCCTCAACTACCCTGCCTATCAAGCGCTCTGCCTTGAATGCTTTGTACCTCTTAACCTGCTTTTTGGGGGGTGGCTGTCCCCTCCAGACCAGTTCCGCCCACACAGCTTTGTGGTCGGTATCAAGGTCTACCTCGTCGACGCCGAAGCTCGCCTCCTCCGCCAGCTCGGAAGAGACGCAGATGTAATCCAGCAGATGCCTTCGTCCACCTACATTTTCCTGCCTAGACCACCAATGTTTGTCCCCCCGTGGTTGCCAAAACCTTGAGATTGCGCAACCCCGTGGCAACAAGCATCTCAGCCAGCAACTCACCATTCTCACTCCTAACCCCTCTACCCCTCTCATCTATCTCGCCAAAGGGGCCCACCACTCCCTCCTCCCGCGCTATTCTGGAGGGCCCCAGCTTAGCATCAGCATCACCAACCGTAACCACATGACCGTTGGTGGCGAAGTAGGAGACGGCCGCCTGCCACGCCTCATAGGCTGCAATAGATTCCTCTCGTTGATTTTCTTGGGGAAAGTAGCCGTTGCCGACGAACACATCCGACGCCGTCGCGCTCCCAGACGACAGCCTCACCCACAATTGCTGTGGGTGTGAAACAGGCGCCTGTACAATGGTAGCGCACGGTGCCAGATAGTTGGCCACCAACGTCAAGACTCTTCCCAAGAGACGCGAGCCCGCACCAGTTGCAGCCGCTTTGCCGAGGACTGCGAAGCCGTCGACTTGGAGCTTCTCCACCTTCTGCGACGATAGGTTGTGCTCCTGGACTCCGACGATCACCCAGCCTCGCTCCTTGTAGTGCTCCGGCCATTCCCCAAAGCCTGGGCTATCCACACCCACTTTGCCTTGCCAATTATGTGAGGCCACCCTCAGTGGGAAGCCTTTCACACATTGGGAAGAACGAAGCTGGTGCCGATGCCTGCGCTTCGGTTGAGCCCGCCTGGAGCCCTCCGCCACCCTCCACGGCCCATCCTGCACCCTCCGCCCCAGCTCCTCCAGCTCCCGCATCCCGCCCCACTCCGCCAAGGGAGATTCACCGCTTGAGGCTTCGCCCTGGGGCTCGTCGACTTCCACGTCGAGCACCCAGTAGCCAAACCCCTGCTTGCGAAGCTCCCTCTGCATCTCTACATACTGGGCACCCCCCCGTGCAGCCCGCTGCTTCTCTCTTTCCCGGAAAGTCCTACCCGTCGCAACGTGAACCTTTCCCGTGAAGAACTTACGCTCCCGCAGCAGCCGCACCATCTTCTCCGCCTCCTCACAAGACGCACATTTAATCCGCAAATGCCGCCCGCTACCTCTGCCCGCGAATTCCACCTCGATTTCCCAGAGACCGAGAATTCGGAGCTCTCGCGCCATGACCACTGTCTGAGAGACATGCGATAGCCCCCATACTATGCAACATCTCTTATCCAGCTCATTTCATACCTTCCTCCGCCACCTCCTCGGTGGCGGTACCGCTTGCCACACGCCGTGACCAGACCTTTCCGGACGTGACTTCTCTTCCGAGGTTGGGGAGGGTGATCGAGATGCAGCAGGATTGCTGGCTCTACGTGATTCAGGTTGCCGTCGTCGTCAGGTACGCGAGCACTCGACCACCCCACCCCGGCCGAGTAGCCATCGCCACCCGCAGGCGCACTCCCACGGGGAACGTCTAAACCTGAAGGATTACCGCCTTGACCCATAGGGCCAGCACTAGCGGCCGCGCTCTTCGCATAAGAACCTGACATAAGTGGTATGGGACCCCGGTGCCGCATTGATCGAGTTGTAAACTCGATAAATGAGGACCCAGGTGGGGTTATTTAAAGCTCAACCCTTAAAAAGCATACGTGTACGTATGTATAGGAATACACACAAACACTCACCTGCATCCGTAACCAGGCACGAGGCAGGACCCGCTGTGCATCATCGAGGTAGGTGTCGTGGCAAACCACCCTGCGTCCGATAAACGCTGCAAGTGAGTCATCTACCGAGAGCACAGAGTGACAGGCCCGTGCACGTGTACCCACCACCCCATAACCCTCCGCCAGAGCAACCCCATGGCATCCGCAGGATGAGCACGAAGAGTGCTGAGAGAGAGGGTGAGCCAGGAGCCCCGCTCCGGTCCGTCGTTACTTTGGTCATTTAGTCGTTTCAAAGGCTTGTGGTAAGGTGTAGGGCCTCTCGCCTTCGTACAAACTCCGACCGACAGTAATTTGGTCGACCATCCTTCGCGGTGACCCTCTGAACACAACCCCCTCCCCCAGTGCCCACCCCTTGTGATTCCAGAGGCCACCCCGAGCCAAGACCCATGAGTATGATGAGCAACTCACATGAGTTACTCTCAGTAATTGGGACCCTCCTCATAAATCAATTGAACGCTTATCGTGCGCCCCTCATAGGCTCAGCCTGCCCATTGAAAGCTAGGCCTCGCCCAAAGCAAAGCAAAGCAAAGCAAAGCAAAAAAAAAAAAAAAAAAAAAAAAAAAAAAAAAAAAGAGAGAGAGAGAGAGAGAGAGAGAGAGAGAGAGAGAGAGAGAGAGAGAGAGAGAGAGCGAGAGCGAGCGAGGCCGCCGTGGCTCGCCCGCAATCCAGCTGGGTGCACCTCACCTCGTCACAACCACTCAACGGCGTGAGCTCATAGCTGTGTGCGACATAGGTACAAGAGCAAGAGGAGAAACAGTGTGCCAGCGTGGATGTGTGGGTGAGGCAGTGCGGTGAGGCAAAGCAGCGATGCCAGTCGAATCCCTGGAGACGGAACCTAGCATCAAAAACATCGTATAAGTCTACCCCAGGCCTCCATCCACCGAGTGGTAAGCTCGATAAAAGAAGACCCGAGTGGGGTTATTTAAAGCTCAACCCTTAAAAAAGCATAAACATGTACGCCGCCAGGAACCCAACAACAATAACATAGCAGCCAGGAACCCAACAACAATAACATGGCCAGGAACCCAACAACAATAACGTAGCTTCCGTAACCAGCCTTCAGGAACCCGCCTCAGTTACCCGCCCCCGTAACCAGGCCAGAGACGTGACGTACTATGCATCACTGAGGTGTCGTGGCAAGCCACCCTGCGTCCGATAGAAGCTACAAATGAGTCATCTACCGAGAACACTAAGTGACAGGCCCGGTCACATGCACCCAACACGTCCCGACCCTCCGCCAGAGCATCCCCATGGCATCCGCAAAGTGAGCACGAGGGGTTCTGGGAGAGAGGGTGAGTCAGG
>WBZZ01004527.1:60000-66605 GCA_019918135.1 Paulinella micropora
CAAGCAAGTGTCTCGTACCCTCTAGCCCAATCAATATCTGTGTGCTCACAAGGAGACATCAGATACAAAGTCTCTGTCGTTCTTGCTGTTCTCACACAGAGACCAAGAAGAAGGAAATGAACAGAAGAGTGAAGGAACACACACAAAACACAAACAAGCATAGGGACAGGAGCACAACACTTTACCCTTCTAGTTTGTGCATTTATCTGCATTATCTCACACATACGTCAGAGTATTTTTGCAAATCTCTGATCGTTTTCTAAAGGTAGGTCTGAGAACCTATCCGACCGACTGTCGACTTCTCAAGGAGAGCTTTTCTAGCTTCTCTATTACTATCTGTGTGAAGGTCCAAGTGCCTCATACTAGATACAATATAGAAAAGAAGGAGGAGAAAGTAATCTGAGTAAGGAGAACAAGAAATCGGAGAAAGTCTCAAAGACTATTTTTCTCAAACAAAAACAAACACAACTACAAACAGTGTTTCATGGAGGACAGGGAATCTTATCCTACCCTCTCTATTAGTTTCTCTCTTCACTAGTCAATCGACTGAAGGAGGAACAGAACACAAACGAACAAAAACCAAACATAGGAGCTGACACTGTCCTCCTGTTGATCACTACTACGACATCATGTCGACAGAGACCGCCGAAGTGAGTGAATTCTCGGAGGCAGATCAAAGAAGAGAAGAAAAAGAAGCAGGAGGAGGAGGAGGAGGAAGAGGATTGAATGAAGGAGGAGGAGGAGGATTGAATGAAGGAGGAGGAGGAGATGAAGGAGTAGGAGGAGGAGTAGAAGAGGGCTGGGATGATGAAGGAAGATATGGAGGAGACGAAGATGAAGGAGGATTTGAACAAGAAGAGACGGGAGGAGGAGGAGCATATGGTAATCCCTTACCACCTGCCTACACGGGAGGAGGAGGACGAAAAATAATAGACTTGATTCATAGTGATGGAGAGGAGATCACAGTGGAGGAACAACAGTGGGTGCAAGACCACTATGACCTCACTAAAGAAGAGTTTGATAACAAGATGGGGGTAGAGAAGGACACCTATGTGTGGATCCCTCAGGATCAAAGAAGAGAGAAAAGTCGTGCTAAAAAGGATGTCTATATCCTATTATCAAACACAGCACAGCTCCTCTGCAAACTGGTCTCTGATCCAGAAGAGAGAAAGAAGATACAGCATATCAAGTTTGGGGACACACACACCCACCTTGAATTACTCGATGCTATCTTTGGGGTGTACACTCAAACCCTGATTTGGGAACGTACATACGGCCCACGATGTGAGGGTTACCTCCAGTACACAAACCCAAGAGCAACGGCCAGATTCCTCGCGACTGGTCAGGAGGCAGTCGATGTAACAAAAATGAAGACCAATCTGGGTTCGAAAAACTCGAGTGGCATATTTCATTTTTTTACAATGGAAATAAAGGCCTTGGAGGAGGGGAAGGCAGAGATGGAAAAAAGCATTAAGGCAGCAGGAGAAACTCATCCTGTGATTGATGAGTTAGAGAAGACCGACAGAGTTCTGACCAAGATCAGACTGTTGATGGGTGCGTTACTGCACAAGGAGGCATGGAAGAGATGGATTCCTACCAAGGATCACTCTGTCCTTAAATCACTTAGTAACGCACCACCGGTCGCCAACAAAGCAGGTGTTGACCAATATGTGGAGAAATATAATTTTCTCAGATCTGCTTCTGAATTGGTTGCCTTTATCACTCATGCTCAAAAGCTGGTGATATCTGAGAAGAAGAAGGCGAAAGAGAATGAGGAGTTCGAGAAGACGATGAGACTGGAAAGAATGAAAGCAAAAGTGAGTGGTGCAAAGACACACCCTCCGACATATTTGACCCCACCAGCTCCTGCCCCACCAGCCCCTGCACCCTCGGGCTCAACTACGGTGGTGGTCACAAACACGGAGAAGAAGGACAGACAGAACATCATAAATGCCTTCAAGGGGAAGAAAGGAGGAGTGGCAAGTCTCATGCTATATGCCAAGACGAGCTCAGACAAAGACTCTGATGCTTCGCTTTTGAGCAAGCTCAAAGAGATCAATGCCTGCATGAAGGTTTTTCCTTGCGACGAAACGCAGGAATACGAGGCCCTTGTTACTGTTTTTGACCAATCTCTAGTCTCGGAGGGATTTGATCTGACACAGTACAAGTTTTTGAGAAAGAAGGAGGAGATTAAGAGAAACAATGCAACAGGTCTAGACGCTCAGTGTGAACTGGCGGTGGCCACACTCATTTCATATTTTCAATCTCATGGATACCAGCATCTCTGCACTGGTACTCTCATAGGATTTGAAATCTTTGAGACAGTGGCGATGAGTTTGAGGAGTGCTGTTGGCTTGGCGGCGACCCTTACGGAGGTAGTTTCCTCCTATGGGCTATTCTATGGCCGCAAGTCGATCATCCTCTATTTCTTTTCGGCGTTACACACAGTTAACCCGAGTAAGCTTATTCAGCTCATACAACAATGCTCGACGTTTAGCTCAGTGAAGTCCAAGAACTTCCTCGAGACACACGTGTTCGAAAATACGGTTCAAAGCGTTGCTCCGTCAGCACTGTTTCAAGAAGTGATGAGTGCATGCTCAAACATGGACTCGCTCACGGAGGCACATACGGCACAGGCAGGCGGTGTACCTGTTGGCGCACAAGCCACGTACACAAACAGAGTTGCCGGTTGGAAGAGACAGCGAGAGCCAGACCTGAAGACCGCATGTTGGAGGTGGTTCGCGGGCTTGCAGTGTAAGGCACAGATGGAGAACAGAGACTGCTCTTTCAATCATGATAGGCAGAACCCAACAGCAAGGGCAAATTTTCTGAGCAGGACGGAAGGCAAGGAACCGGGCCTTTTCAATATGCTTCAGATTGCCGCTGTGAACGAAGGTTGGTATGCCAATATGTGTGATGATGAGGAGTTACGAGAGGCAATCATTACCTACATGAAGAGGATGAAGGAGAAGAAAGAGGAAAGGGAGAGACAAAAGAACTTAAAGGCCTCTCAAAGAGGACGAGAAGGAGGAGCAGGAGCAGGAGGACGACAGGAGGAGGAGGAGGAGGAGGACGAGGAACATGGAGAGGAGCCTCGAGGTGGCAGGGAACCCCTCAGAGAGGAAGAGGAGGAGGTCGGGGATATACCCCTTATGGAGGGAGAGCTGTTCGAGCTCCAGCCCCCCCCACCCAGAGGAGGAGGAGGCTCGTGGGCAAGCTCCAACCCGAATTTCGGTCGAGCTCAGGCCTACAACACTGCCTCGGAGACCGAGACGTCATCCTACCCGGACACTACTCAAGGTAATCGTTTCGAGGTGGTGGAATGACTGGAGGGGGAAGAAGAGAGGAAGGAGAAGACTGTGAAGTTTAACCCTAAAGTCACAGTGCTTTCTAATGCTGTTGTGCAGACTGGGCCAACGCTTCCTCTATGTGAAAACAAAGATGTGGGTACACAGAGACTGCAGCCCCAAGGTAGTCTCATACCCGTTCATACAGCACGGTTACCAATGATAACTGATGCAAATAGGAAGGCGAGACTTGCGATGGAGGCGAGGAGGCCAATGGCAGACGTATCGCCTCGGCCAAGCAAACAACCACGAACAGACTCAATGTCCACGGTCGCGGCGGGTGGCGAGCAAAAAGACAATGTGTGTACTCAAGTACCACAAGACAATGTCGCTCAAATAGTAAACGCACCAGTACCGCAGAATAATAAAAATGTTAATGAGGTGAAGCAGGAGGAGAAGAAGGAGGAGTTGAAAAACTTAGAGACAAGACTCCAAAATTTGGAACGTAAAGTTCTTGTTCTCGCAGCCAATATACACAGGCCCGATGCTCTGTGTTATACGGAACTTTATTGTGAAACATTGAAGACAATATTAAAAGTTGGTAATGATACAATGGCGAATATTAATATTGTCGGCCGGAAGTTTTTTAATCGATACCGGGACTGGGTGGACGGAAATATGAAAAATTCGACTGGCACTCTGAAGGGAGTGGGTAGCCGGACGGTCATCACGGGAATCATCATACTGACCTTGAAATTAAAATCCGCACGAGTACACCGCATGGACCTTTATGTCGTCCCCGGTTACCACGGGTCAATATTACTATCGTATGACCAATTGGCTACGATGGGGGCTGTGATTGATTGCGCCGCACGGCGAGTGATATATGGAGTAAAAAGAGGAGAAGAGAACGATATTGATCCCTTCAACGCTACTGACTCTTATGAGGCTTATGAGCTGAGTCTAGCGACGGATCACAAAAAGATTGCCATCGCACATGAGGCACTTGAGGTGTACGTTCACCCCCATGTCGTAAGACCGGATGAACTGTCCTGGACCGACAATTGGGAATCCCAAGTGTGCACTGTCACAGTTCCGACATGCCATTGGGACAAAAAGTCTATTGATGACTTAATCGAGAAGCGAAAGGAGGAGATTATATGTGTCGCACAAAGAAGCCCGTCGTTGGCGAGATTCGCGGAAGGAGTAGGAACAGATGTCCATATTACTAACGGATACTGTTTCCATGCGAAAGTAGGAGAAGAAAAAAGGGAGGCGTTTGTACCAAGGAGAACGGGGCGAATCCCGGATACTCCACCAGAAACTATTAAAAGTTGTATTACTGATTTCTGGGGTGACGAGCCCACGTGGCCGCGTTCACTAACTGAAGTGAAGAAATGCTTACGGACTTTATTCGAAAATAATAAGCCGTATACTATTATCCTGCCATATAATGAGAAGGCGATATGGGCGCAGGAAATAAGGGACCGGCTTATTGATCATCCTATACCGGTACCCTCTCGCAAGCAACAGCTAGTGGTGGCTTGTCATATGGGAACTCGTGAGCAGAGCAGTGCATACAAGCGGAAGCTTAGAGACCTCGACAAGTTGAAATTGATACCGCAAGCATTCACATGCTTTGATGGTTTTTACACCCGTAAAGCTCCTTTGCAATACGCGAGACTCATTGACATGCTGGTGGAGCTCGGTAAAGATGATGAGCCGGACACGGTCACGTATGAAAAGACGGGCCTAGATGATGTCTCGGAAGAGGACTTAGGCTTGGAGGAGGACAGAGAACCCCTCAAGCAACATAAGCAGATGTCTGATGACGATTTTCAAGAGGCAGCGCGGAAAATATTGGAAGAAGGAGTAGGCACGGAGAAGGAGAAGGAGCTTTTAAAAGCCAAATTAGAGGCGAACAAGGAAATTTTTGACCCTCCACATGCAGGTGGTGTCAAGCTTGAAGATTTCACTGCGGTTATTTACAAAATACCGGGTGCGGAGCCGTCACCGGCACCACGAAGGGCGAATTTGAGTATACATGAGGCGAAGATAGCGGAGGAGCTAGCAAGACAGCTGCTCAAAGAGGACTTTATTGAGAGATCAACATCCTCAATAGTCTCACAACCGAGAATAGTGCCGAAGCCAGGAGGAGAATGGCGCTGACAGTTAACTATGCTCGTGTTAACAAGGTGCTGGAGGAAGAGAGAAATCCTCTCCCGACATTAGAAGAAGGAAGGAGAGTACTGCGGAATGCAAAATTCTATTCGGTCATTGACCTTAAGAATGGCTTCTGGCAGATACCACTGGAGGAAAAGTCCAGATGGCTGACGGCGTTTGTGGTGGGTATGGAAATATATCAATGGAAAGTGCTTCCGATGGGCCTCAAGCAAGCCCCAGGACTTTTCCAGAAGGCGATGCAGATGTTGAGCAGTCAGTACGATGATTTGTCTGACGGAGGCTTTATGAGAAGGCGGGGACAGAAGGCGGGAGAATATGCATTTTGCTATATCGATGACATTATCGTATACTCTAACACAATGGAGGAGCATATCGATCATTTGTCCGATATATTCAGGCGCATCGGAGCTTTTGGCCTGAAGTGCAATCTCAAGAAGTGTCAACTTGCCAAGACGAGTGTGACATACTTAGGGTACGAGATCACCCATAATCGAGTCTCGATATCCAAAGAGAAGAGAGGAGATTATGAATCGACCGATACCGAAGAACCGCACTGAATTGCACTCATTCCTTGCGATGGCGCAATACTATAGCCAGTTTATACCCGATTGGGGTGCAACACGGGCTAAGTTGGAGAAAATGATAGATTTTGGAGACTTTGAGAAGTGGGGCGAAGAGGCTTTGCAAGCGTTTCATGCGCTCAAAGATCTCATTTACAAAGACCCGAAAGACGGAGGACTGGTGTTAACGATGCCCAACTTTACGAAACAATTCGTAGTCGATACAGACGCATCTAAGTTTGCGATTGGGGCTGTATTACAACAAGAGGATGAGGAGAAGAAATTACGCCCAATCATGTTTATTAGTAGGAAGTTGTGTGCGGCGGAGAGAAACTATTGCACAAGGCAAAGAGAGGCGTTGGTGGTAGTATGGGCCCTCAAGAGGCTCAGAGAGTATTTGTGGGGAGGACCTCAATTTACTGTCAGAACTGATCATCATAACCTGTTATGGTTGATGAATCATGAACAGACGGGACGGCTGGCGCGGTGGCAAGCGTTCTTGTCTTGTTTCGATTTTACAATGGTCCATCTACCGGGAAAGCGAAATGTGGTCGCTGATAGCCTCTCTAGGCTA
>WBZZ01004528.1:0-15000 GCA_019918135.1 Paulinella micropora
CGACATTGGCAACGAGCGATAAAATAACAACAGCATCAGGCAAACCAATAATCATAGGCAAACAACGAAAGGAGTGGAGCGACAGGTGGTTTAGAAATATACGGGACGGCGAGTAATGTCGCAGGGCCACATATACAGGCAATAACAACGGCGATGCTTATCCAACATTTCAATTAACTGGGCACACGACAATATATTTAAGTTTTGATTGCTTATTGATGGCTCAAACTGGAAATCAAGTAATTCTGGCTCAAACTTTCAAATATACAAAATCTCAAACAACTCGCTTTTTATTATAATAGTGGAAACAACCGCGGGGAGTAATATAACTTGGAATGAGGCAATGAACATTTAATACGTCGGAGAGTTAGTCATCCAACAGCATCCAGCGGTAATTTATTAATACGAAAAAGACCGCCGCTACTAACGACCGCAACTATTTTTTAAATCGGGAGGATATACGAATTATGGTGGTATTGTTTCTTCTACTGTTGCTTCACGCTTGGCTACTTCAAACTCTACTACTGGTGAGCCGTCAGGTAGTTATAATTATATTCCGCTTAATGGTGCTTGGCAAACTCCTCGGACAGGAGGCTAAAATCGGATATTAAAACATTAGACTGCGGGGATTGTTGCGAGATATTAATGAAGATAAATTGTTGTTCATATTATTGGAAATCAGACGAAAAGAAAGAAAAAAAGGGACACGGATTTATTGCGGACGAAGTCAAAAAAGTATTTCCTGAATTTGTATCTGAAAGTGGAATGAAAGCAGACGACGGAGAAAGCTACCTTGAAGGCATAACATATACAAGTTTTATACCGATATTGGTCAGCGGATTTCAACATTTATCAGAAAAAGTAGATAATTTAGAAAAAGAAAATAAAACTTTACTTAATATATTACAAGACCAAACCAACCAATTAGCAGAACTAAGAGCAGCAGTATTCCCTTCTAATGCCGCCTAGATTACATCCACCACCGCCAGTCATTGAAATAGACGGCGAACTAACACCAGAGTTGAAAAATCGTGTTTTGGATATCTCGTTGAAGAATGAAGAAAAAAAAGTAGAGCACGAATTGGAAGACAACTGGAATTGTTGTTGTATAAAGAACAGACCGACTGATAGCAGACTTATTAAATACTTATTTCAAATGGGTATCATTATCGCCATCATCACCCTTTGTATCGTGAGGTTATCTGAAAAGAACTTACCGTGCGAGGTTGCTAACACTTATGTGGGTATTTTAACACTATTAATAGGCATCTGTCTTCCATCGCCATCTTCAAGTAAGAAGTGAGCATTCATATATATAGACTTTATACCACGAAGCATCATTTGAGCAGATTAGCGGAATAGCTTCATCAAAACTAACACACCAATCGCTGAAAGGTTTATACACACATCCTTTTTGAATACAATAAAGACAACTTTCATTTTTTTTATCGCTAACCCGTGAATAGAAATCACAGGCGGTCCGAGCGGAAATATTAATTAACAAAAAGTTTATAAATGTAAATATAGAGAGCATCACAATGGACTATAAATTCCAAAAGATTATTTTTCTGAGTAATGATTTTACAGGAGGTAGCAAAACATTTGACAAAACCATTAAATTGAACTTTACACCAACCAGGATGAATGTTAAGTATATCCACTATATGAATGATATGACTGAAACGAAAACAAAAATTCTTCATATGGACCGCATTGGAATTATTGGCACATTCGCTGATAGCAATGTCGCAAACATTTCCAATCTTAGCTACAACTTGGGGATTATTAATTGGACTGACGGTCAATACACATTTAGAGTGCTTAAAACGGACAATGGTAGCATTGAGACTGACCTGCTAGCTGGAAGAATTGTTATTTGTTTAGAATTTTTGGCTTGATATTTATATAACCGATGGAGAAAATAAATAATGTAAAGGTTAAACCAGTCAAGCAAAACGGAGATGGCGACAAGTTGGCAAAAGGATATAAGTTGTTTGATGAACCGTATGCCAATATTTTTCTTCTCGCTCGCAAGAAGAGTGGCAAGACGACCGCACTGTTTGAAATCCTGAAAAGGACGGCCGACAAAAAGACCCGTATTGTTATTATAGCCAGCACGATACATAAGGACCACATATACAAAGAAATGGTTAAACACTTCAAAAAGAAAGGCAACCCGATGGCGATATACACATATTTGAAAACGGATGGACTGTCTGTGATTGATTACGAATTGGACAAGCTCAACAAACCCGACGAGGAGCAAGAAGAAGGCGAAATCATTCAAGACGAGAAAGAAGAACCGAAGCCGAAGTTTCTTTATTTTGGTAAAGAGGAAGAGAAGAAGAAGCAGGAGGGAGGCGAAAAACCACCGAGGCCGAGCAAATACATTACACCAGAAGTCGTGTTCGTGCTAGACGATTTAGGTAGTGGTTTAAGGGATAAGTCTGTGAGCGACCTGTTAAAGAAAAACCGCCACTACAAGTCAAAGGTGATTATGAGCTCTCAGTATCTTAACGATTTGAAACCTGAGGCGATTAAACAGCTTGACTACCTTCTTATTTTTCCTGGTCAGAGTGTTGATAAAATAGAACTCGTGTATAAGCATTTAGACCTCGGCTACGACCTTGAATACTTTATTGAAAAATACCACGAGGCTACGAAAGAGAGGTTTAACTTTTTGTATGTGGATGCGGTATCGGATGAATTACGAAAGAACTTCAATATTCGCTTAAAGTAATTTTATTATTATTTATTTTTTTTCAAACATTATATAGATGCCAACATCACCCGTTATTATCAGTAGTCCATCAGGTTATAACATCAGCTACAATCCCAGTATGCCCCAAGCAGGAGGGAAAAGAAAATCAAAAAAGAAACAAACAGGAGGCAAAGTTAATTGGAAGAAAGTCGGACAAGCGATATTGGATGCTAATAGATTTATCAAGAAAAACCAATTGATTTCAAGGGGTGCTACTTTTCTTAGCGATGTCGGAGTGCCTTATGCGGACCGTGTAGCAAAGGCCGCGATGAAGCAAGGATACGGCAAGCAACGAGGAGGAGCCGTTAAATTTCGGTAGGGACAAGCCACTCAAATAAAAAACTAAACTTTCTATTATTTTTTTTACTAATAATATATGAACCTTTTTAAAAAAAGCTTCACCAAAAACTTGGAGGTGCGGAGGCGAAGTCTCTGCGTATGAAGACCAAAACTCGTGGAGGTGCGGAGGCGAAGTCTCTGCGAAAACAACGACCGCCGAGGATATACAGAACCAAAGATGGCCGACCATATATTAAAGTAAAAGGTAAGCGGGCATATCTCAACTTTGGCGAGAAAACGAATGACCTTTCAACACTTCAAATCGTTAAACTGTTTTTGAAATATATGAACAAACCCAAACGGCGGGGTCGTGCAAAAGAGCGAATAGTTAAGTCCGAATTCAATCGCCTTGAACACGAGAACCGCAACCAGATACAAAACAACCTGCTGAAAAAATATGAACTAATACACGAGCAGGAAGAAAAGGAAAAGAAGTTAAGAGAACAGGCGGAAGATGATAAGAAAAGAATAGAGAGGAAGGAGAATGCCGACATTAAAGAAAGACAAGAAGAATTAATAAGGGAGGCGAACAGAGAGCAAAAACTTATAGAGCATGTAAAATTTGAACAAGATAGAAAAAACAATTTAATGCTATTACCGCCTTTCCAACCTCAATACATACAAGCACCACCACAAGCACCACCCCAAGCACCACCACAAGCCCCACAACTAGGACCACCACAAGCACCACCACAAGCCCCACAACTAGGACCACCCCAAGCACCACCACAAGCACCACCACAAGCACCAGAAGAAAAGCAGATGCAATTGAAAACAAAAGAAGAGAAAAAGGCTGAAAAGGAATTAAAAGAAAAATACATTGAATTAATGAAGAAAGCGGGCTTTACAACTAAATTTATTAAGAGTTTGAGCAAAACAGAATTTATCAAACTTGGCACAGGAATAGAGAAAGCAATAGCCGATGCCCAATCAGCAGATGAGCAGAAAGAACTGGCTGAACAATACAAAAAAGAATTAGAACAAGAAAAAAAACTAGCGGAGGCCAAAGCGAAACACTTTGAAATTAAAGACAAAATATCATACATATCCGCAGGTTTAAGAAATGATTACAAGTATCCGAAATTGGACATACCCAAAACTTTGGGCCCTGCTTTGGAAAAAGAAATGAAAGCTCGGGGCAAACCACCACCAAAAAAAGTTAAAGGAAAACACACGACAGCGGGTATGGCACAAGTTATAGTAGATGAAGGTATTGATTTAGGAATAGACCAGAATGAAATGAGAAAGAAACTCGCTGATTATTTGGGAATAAACCAAGCTGGTGCTGGGGCAAAAACAATGGAGGAATTAATCCACAAACTTTTAACAATAGCAAAAATTAAGAAATATTTGAAGAAGGGTAAATACAAGAAGAAAATGAAGAAGAAGGATTATGTAAATAAC
Organism: Paulinella micropora; assembly: GCA_019918135.1. Classification (NCBI taxonomy): domain Eukaryota; phylum Cercozoa; class Imbricatea; order Euglyphida; family Paulinellidae; genus Paulinella; species Paulinella micropora. The sequence goes on from WBZZ01004528.1 coordinate 4,505, forward strand.
TTAGTAACCGAAATGAGAAGCGACCCAAACATTAAAAATCAAGTTTCAAATACTCTCGGTATTCAACCAACCGAGGAACAGCCAACAGAAGTTCAACCGCCAGCCCCCACCACAGATGTAGACACCATTCAACCGCCAAACCCCACCGCCGAGGTAGACACCATTCAACCACAAACACAAAATGAGAAAGATATAAATCCAGGGGTCGTAGGGGCTGGAAGCCCATACAGAGGATTAATGACTGATGAAATAGACAACATTATGAAAAAGCACGAATGGTATATCGGCACGGTAACCAGCGATGAAATAAACAAACTGAAACCAGAAAAAAGAAAGAAGTATGGATTTATTATGAATTTGGATAAGTCTAGCCAACCAGGCTCACATTGGATTGCTGTTTGGATTGATACCATTAAAGATGACACTATTGAAATCTACGACCCTCTCGCACTGTATAAGCCGACTGAGCTATTTCTACACCAAATGAAACAGCTTATTGAAAAGAGTAAGCCGAACACATATCTGCTTATGAAGGTTAATCAAGTCAAAAACCAAAGCGACACGAGCACAACCTGTGGGTGGCATAGTATTAGGTTTTTGTTAGAGCGGGCAAAAGGTAATCGGTTTAAATTTGCCAGCGGTTGGACGGACTTAAAAGAAAAAGAAGCGGATGAGTTGAAAACCCAGAACGGCTATGGCTTTGACACTTTCATTTAAAGTAATTAAAAACAAAAAATATATTTTTCCAAAAATAGAGGTGATGGAGTATCGTGGCGGGCGAAGCTCTAATATTTACTATGTCAATAGCAAAAATAGGATAAACGGCACGGACAGTGATTTCACTCACTCCATTGATATGAAATCGCTAGACAATCCAACACATTGTAAAATACTTCATATCTATGTGCCTAAATCGTATTATTCTGTTTCTTCGCCATACAATACTTTTACTCTGAGCAAAGATGGATTTGAGGCTCTGATTACGATACCCGAGGGCAACTACACGATGAATAACTTAAAGAATAAACTGGCCGAGGTGCTAACCGCAGATAGCCCCAATGACTACACATACACAATAACAAGCAACAATACCAATACCGACCCAGAAGACGGTAAGCTATTATTTACCGTAGCGAATAACGGAGGCATTCAACCGCGGTTTATATTTGACGGCGAAACTCGCATTCACGAAGTAATGGGTTTTGACCGCGACTCAACATATTTCTTTGCTAACAATACCATTAGGTCCCCAAATGTCATAATCTTGACTGGCGAAAAAACATTATATTTACAAAGCGACCTAGTAGGCGAAGGCGATAATCACGTATTACAGGAAATATACACAGCGAATGAAATCCCGTTCGGCTCTGTTATCTACGACGGCTCTGGCAGTGAATACGGCAAACGACTATCAACTAGTTCAAGCAATTTGTATCGGTTCTACTTGACTGACGAAAACGACCAACCAGTTAATCTCAACGGCCTCGGCATTGTAATGACATTGTTGATTTACCGTGAGACGAATTATTTTAGTCTATTTACATCGTTCTTTAATTTGTTAAAATCTAGATAATTAATTTTAATTTTAGAATTATTTATTTTTTTGGGGGATTAATATAGGAACCTTTTACAAATCGTTTTTGAGTTCGTAAGTTTACACACAATGCCTACACAACACGGAGGCGAACTAGATTTTAGCAGGACTGACTACATCAGTGCTTCTTATCGCTTGAATAAGCTTACCCCTCGTGAGGGTTCTATTAATATCACTGTTTCTACCGCAGGAGGACAGGAAAGCAACTTTGACCTTATCAGCCGTCCTTTTAACTTGGCTCGCTCTGTTTTGAGTTTTAATTATGCCCCAGATGCGAAGGCTGGAAACTACAATAAATGCTTTATGGATTGCCTGGCCCCGATTAGGCAGATACAATTGATTACCAGAGGTGGTGTTTATCTGTGCGACATTAACGAAGTCGGCAATATCACCAAGATGATTTGGAAACCAGAAACCTCCATTGATGATTTACTAGCTTTGGAAAACCACGACAATGGAAGTGGAGCAGGTTGTATGCTTCAAAAGTGTAATGCTACAACTACATTTCAACCCGCCAGTGATGCTACAAGGTTGGCCGCATTACAAACAGCATTGGCCGCTTTGGCAATAGCAGGAAATGCGGCGGGGCAAATTGATACGGGCATTGATGTTGCTAAGGCTCAGGTTCAGGCCGCATTAAAGGCTTGGATGGCACAACCCACCACAAATGCCCGCCGACACGATGATGCCCTTATTGCGAATGAGACTGGCACGAGTAAGTTCGTAAATGTCGCTTTTAATGAGGCTAAGTATTTCTCAGCTGGAACTATTAACAATGCCAGCCCAAGTGTTAATGTTAAGATTAATCTTGGAATGCTTTACAATACTATTTTCGCTCTGGATAAAACTATTATGTTTCCAGAAATTTTGACTTTGCGGCTTGTTTGGCAACAGACACCCAAAATCTTTTATTACAACAATGATGCTCTTTCCACTGGCGGAGGCACTGTTGCGGTAGCTGATTCAAATGTTACTATTACTAATCTCAGCCTGTTCTTAGCTGTTGAAACTAACCCAGATGTTGTTCAATCAATTCAACAGAAGATTATGAGCCCCGAAGTATGAGCTTCAACATTGATTATTCTTATTTGTATAAAAACACTGTCGGGCTCGCTTCAACTTCTCAAAATGTTATCCTTAGATTTGACAGAGGCCACGGACGACGAATTAAGAAAATTTATCACTCTGTTTTCAATACAACCGAAAATAAGAACACCGCTTATGACAATAGCAACCTGCTCGGTTCTAAGGTCCAAACTTTTTATACCACACTAGATGGAGCACGACTTCAAGAATTCAATGTTGATTGTCAAACTGGAAAACTAGAAGACTATATGTATCTTAAACCGAAGTTGGAAGGCTCTTCTTTGATGAATAGCAATGTTTATCAATACAACTGGGTTTGGTGCGATAGCTTTGACAATACTCGTCCGCTGTGGAGCAAGGACCAAAATGAAATCAGCGGACTACCCCTAGACACCGAGCGACGATGGGGTTTATTGCTACCACTGCGAATATTGCGTCCAATCATTACACATTTGTCGTCACTCAGCAAGAAGTAAATGTTAAGAATTGCACCATTACCAGAACTTAAACCCCATCAGTTAGGTAATAGGTAGTAATTAATTTTGATAGATTATTTATTTTTTTGATAATATACGAACTATGACCACTCATCAGAGAAATTTAATCGCCCAAAATCCTGACGGAGATTTCGTAAATGTCAAAGTCGGGTATGATGGACACATTGAAACGAATAATATGAAAACCGCCTTCGGTGAAGCATTAACCAGTTCATTAACACCAGTATTACAGGAAATCTTTCCATACACAGTTAATACACGGATATGGACATTAACTCAAACTAATGCGACCGTAGCATTTAATGCGAATATGGCTGAATTGAAAACGGAAGCGAAAGCTACCGCCGATGCCATTATGGTAAGCAAAAAAAGAATTAAATACAGAACAGGGATGGGAGTTATGTGTCGCTTCACTGCCTTATGGACTACGGACGAAACCAAGGACTACTATTCATTTATTGGCATTGGTGATACCGCATTAGATAATGGTTTCTATTTTTACAAGACTAAAAATGACGGAATGAATATTCTCCATACCAAAGCAGGAGTGCCTACCTTGGTTTCACAAGCGACTTGGAATGACCCGTGTAATGGAACAGGCGATATGCCTAATATGGATTGGACGAAGGGAAATGTATTTCAAATTCAATTCCAATATTTAGGCTTTGGTGCTATTAAGTTTTCAATTGAAAACCCCACGACGGGCGCATTCCAGCAAGTCCATATGATTAAGTATGCGAATGCCAACACGGGTGTCAGTCTTCGGAATACAACTCTCCCTTTTGTGGCACGAATGTTTAATAATGGTGGAACTGGAATACAAATATTAAAAACAGCCAGTTGTAGTATGTTTATTGAGGGCACCAACACTGTTAATTCAAGCATATCAAACGAAGCGGAAGGAGATGAAAAGGCGAGCACAACTGAAAGCCCAATTCTCAGCATAAAAAATAAATCACTTTTTAATGGTGCCTCAACAAATTATTCAACCGTTTACCCAACTCTCGTAAGCATATCAAACGAAGACACCAAAGTTAATATAGTGCGAATTGTAAAAACGACTGGAGCACTTACGGCGGAGAACTTTGCCGATATTGATGCCACAACCTCAATCGTATCAAAGGACACTGCTGCGACTGCTCTCGGCGGTGCCACTATAACGGATGTAATTCTAAAACTGTATGTTAATGCTACTTCAAGCCAGCTTATTGACCTGCGAACTTACGATGTTCAACTATCACCTGGTGAAAATCTAACATTTTTACAAAAGTCTGTATCTACTGTTGCGAATGGAGGAAATGTGAGTGTTATCGTTAATTTCTTAGAAGACCAATAATAATTATTTTTGTAATAATTTTTTCTAATATAATAATATAGTAATGTATAGTCGTAAGTTGTATATTGTGGGTGGTAGGCGGTTTCTAACAAAAGCATCTATCAAATCCCACATAAGAAGAATAATAAGCAAATATAACGATGGTGAAGTTCTGAACCCAGAAGACGGCAATTTCGTGCTAGACCTAATAACCCATCACCCTTGTCTAAAAAATGGCATCATTGATGTTGAAAGTAATTTGACCACGGGGAGAAAACACTTTCGTGTAGATGGTAAGCCGTTTTCGTGGAATTGCTGTGTTGACCTCATAGGCCTTAGCAAATTAAAAAAAATGGCGAGAGTGATAAAAGAAGCAAGCAGAAATACAATAAGACCGCAAATACAAGAATATCTTGACATCGTGGCTATTGATGTATTCGTAGAACCACGATACATATGCGAAATAAGTGGCGATATATATGAACGGGTTGATGTCCACGTAGACCACCACTTTGACATAATACCATTCAAAGACATCCTTCAACAATACCTTGAAGTTAATAGAGAATTAGAAGTTGAAGATAACCTATTGAAAGAACCGCATTTCACCAAATTTAGCGACTTTCACAAACAGAAAGCAATACTGCGAATTATAAAAAAAGAAATAAATATTAGAGGTAAGATGTATCACCTACGATAGATACCTCCTACGGCGATAGACAGTACTTTTTCAATTCGTCTTTATTGCTACACCACGGCTGACGAACTAACCATTCAAGATATGGCTTGTCAATCTTTGCGATGTCTTCTATTTTTTTGCCTTTGTATTTCCCGAAATGAAACGAGTTCGGCTGAGCATTTCTCATTTCTTCAATCGCTTTTATTTCGTCGTGGATTACCTTTTGGACATCTTCCAATGAGAAGGATTTTTTTTCACCTTCAATTGAAAGTTGTTGGAACTTCTCGCACAGTCTAGTTAGGGTAGACATAGTAGAGTGCACAGTAGGCGGGAAAAAAATAAAAATTAAATATATAGAATGACCGAGTGGATAAAGTTCGTTAAGGCTTACTCTGCTAAGCATAACATAACCTATGGTGAAGCATTGAAAAAAGCTGGTAAGGAATGGAAAGGACAAGCCCTTTCAAACCCTCGGCGGGGTCGTAGGGGGAGCAGGCCCCTACAAGGAGGCAATGCGGAGTTATCAGAGGATGTCTATTCGTCCTCGTCGGATAGAAAAGGTGCGGACGGTTGGAAGCCTGTCGCTAGCAAAGAGAAATCAACAGTGTATGAAAAAGATGGTAAGGCGATTGTAGCATTTAGGGGTTCAGTAGATAAGCGGGACCTGCTAACCGATGTCGCATTGGTAAAGGGAGTATTAAAGAAAACTCCGAGATATAAAGAAGAACAGAAGTTGGTTGACGAAGTGATAAAAAAATATGGTAAGGATAATGTGGAGCTAACGGGTCATAGTCTTGGAGGAACGATTGCGAAAGACCTGAGCAGACAGACTGGGGTAAGGGCGACCACATACAATAAAGGCAGTAGCACAAAAGACCTCATTGAAGGAGTAATTGATAGAGTAGCTGTTAAAATTAATCCAAAAGGGAAAAGGGCTAAGACGGCGAAGCTAACCACGAACTACCGAACCGCATTTGACCCAGTATCGTTAATGGGTGCTACGGCTGTAAATACTAAGTTAGTGAAACTAAAAAAAGGAATTCATACAATCAGGAGCTTCAAAGGGAAAGGAGCCAAAAAAATTTATTTATAATTCAACCGCGAATGTGGAAGCCGAGTGGGATGCTGTCATTATCGTTAATGAACTTACGGCCCGCCCATTTATTCTCATTAACTTGTTTTTTAACATTCGTCATATGTAGAATGCTAAAATGTGGGACTTGTTGTTGTTTGCTGTTTCTATCAATGTGTATTTTTTTCATTTGGAAATCCTTTACATTTTCAACTGACCCGCCTTTGTCCATCTTATCAAAGGTGTCATAGTTTAGCTGATTAGCATCTAAGCCTTTACCCCTAAAATGGAAATATCTTTTAACTCCGTTTTCAGACACTATTTTAACCCCTTTTGAAATATGCTTTAAGTCGTTCTTGGTCATTCCTTCCGTAAAGGCATCCTTTGTCGTGAATTCTAACATATATAGTTTCGGTGCTATCCACACACCTTTTATAATCTTACAACCATCGCCTAAATCGTCTCCAATACCACCTAGTTTCTTATTACCCATATTCTTTACATACTTGGCACATCTCGCGTGGATTTGTAAGCTGTCTGTGTCGGTGTAGTAAAAGTCGTCTTCAATGGTTCTGTTCGGGTTTGCTTCCTTAATATAGTTGAACATAATGCGACGGCTATATGCTAGAATGAATGCCCCATAGTGTGAAGGTTTGGTTATGCTACTTTCTAATAAGATTGGATTGCGGGGAAGGCCCGATATGTGCCATAAATCTTTTCCTTGTTGGTCAGTAAATTTAACTATGTCAGTTATTTGATTGCTATTCCAGAATTTCCAGTAATCTTCATTAGTTTGTATATATGTTGTTATTGAAGGTATAGGTCGTTGTATCATCTTACCGTATAGACTATTCATAAACAATTTGGCGAGCAAATATTGCGGGCTACCTTTCTCCGCATTTTCCTTCGCTTTGAACATATCGTCTATGTATTGGGCGAAGACACATTCAGATTTGGCAGTGTAGTATCCTTTATGAATGCGGACTTCGTATCCTTCGGCTACCATATCCTCAATATCTACACTCGTCAGCCATTGGTCCTTCATATCTTCTAGCCGCCATTTAAGGGAGCCCATTTTGTCTCGCTGTCCAATCCTTGAATGTAATATGTTTTTGGGTGAGATGTAATCAAGGTTGTAAATACCGATTTGAAGGTTTCGCGGGTCAAATGGTCCGATTGTTTCCAGTATGTCGCCAACCATAAAAGCTAACAACATCGCTGTTGGATACAAAGAAACGACATCCGCATCAACGAGGTAGTCAATTATATCGTCAAAGGTGGTCTCTTTTTTCAAATATCTTTCATACTGCTTAGAAATGAACCGCCTCTTAGATGGGTAAGTCCTTCCGCCGATAATGGCTTTTCTAAATGCTCTTTCCTGCTCCACCGTTGGAAGTCTCACCTCGTATTTACCATCTACATATTTTTTCCATATGTTAAAAGCGAGACTTGAAGTTGAAATGTATGAAGTTAAATTGACCTTGTGGGCTGTAAATATCGTTGTGTTTAACTTATCGTATAATTCCTTCAAACCCATAACATCGTTTTTAAGATAAGCTAGACAGTCCTGCCTCGTCTTGTCGTCCATATCCTCCCACATTTTGGCACGGTTGTGGTCAAAGTCGCCTTTGAGGATTTCGCACCCCATACTTTCAAGATTTGCTTTAAGACTTCCTTGTGTATGCTTACACATATCCCACATCTTAACATTTTCAAACTCTAAGCAGATAATAGAGCCGTTATTGATTTTTGAAGACTTAATCTTAATACCCCTTCTGATTAATTCTTGGTGTATGAAGTAGTGGTCAAAGTTTGCTCCGTTGAAACCATTAACATATAGAACTGGCGGTTTGTCATCCTTTTTCTTCGGCACCCATCCTGCTTTTATAAGGTCGCCTCGTTTAATTAGTTCATCCACAAATTGACTGATACAATCTTTACCAGCTATGTATTTGAAACCCTCAGATCCCTGAGTATATCCGACTATGTAGCAGTCGTGGATATCGTAGCCGGCAGCGATGTTTGTGTTTCTAAATGATTCCAAATCGTAATGTAGAATTTGGTCGTTATTTATTTTTTCTTCCGTGCGGAACTTAGTTATTAAGTGTCTTTTACCATTCTTCTTCAACATAATGTCCGCAAATTTTTTCCTGTTGAGATTACATTTGTGTTTGTTCAAATATGGTCTCAGACAGTCTTCGCACCGCTTCTTGAATTGCTTAACCAATCCGTAATAATGGTTATTCTCCAAAAAGATTAGTTTGTCGGGTTCCTGCCCTTCTTCATTTGTGCTGAATGTCTGCTTCATAATATGGTCAGTTATTTCATATGTTTTCCCTTCCTTAACATATTTTTTCAATATTTCAACCGCTATTGAAAATGGTATTGGCGAGTTTGGTGGAAGGTTGAATTCAGCTCGGACGATATTACAGCGGTTCTTGTTCATCGGTTTAATATTTAGAATATCCTTACATAAGAAGAATAAGCAGTTGTTGTTTTTGCTGGGTGGTGATATTCTTACTCCTTCTTCAACCTTAGTTCTTTTATCTCTCACTCCTTCATAGCACCCTCCGCCGTTTTCTTGAACTATGGTTATTTCCACATATCTTATGTTTCTTTCATATCCATTCTCGCTCGCTTCAATGTTGTTTATGTTGAACTCGTTCAGAGCATCAATAAATACAGTATCGTATTGGCGGAGTTGAAATGAGTTAAAACTTTTCTTTTTTAAATAGTGATCGTATCGTATATTAGCGGGAGCGGTGGTGTATGTTATAGATATATTGACATCCGCATCGTTGGTCATACCTTCCCTTCTGGCATATCTTATAGCTGGTATCAATACCTTCTCTTCCAAGGTGTCTGTATCATAGAAGCTTATGTCTAGCTCCCTAAATTTGAATGTGAGAGAGTTCAGCCGATTATCCCTCCTAACTTCATAATCGTTTGCTCTAAACTCTCGCCTCTTCGCTTCCCTAGTCTTAGACTCGCGGAGATTTGCCCTCGTATTACTACGGATGTTAGATAAAAGGTCCTGGCGGTTTCTTTTATCTTTCGTTTCAACCTTTCTAAGCTTAGCCTTAGCTTGAAGAAGTTGAACATATTGCTTGTTTGGTCTTGGTGGTAGTGGTGGTTTTGACATTTTACCGTTATGTATATATTAGGTAAGATACTTTTTCTAAAAATAATTAATTAATGTTTTTACCGTTATTATATAGGAGCTATTTGTTTAGATGAAAAATATTTTTACTAGATTAAAAAAAATTGTTAGAACTTAAACCGCTACTTTACTCAATTTATCTTCCAGCTCTTGTATCTTCTTTTTGTATTCCTCTATGCTTTTTCTTTAATGCTTTTTCTTTTCTTTCCTCCTTCAACCTTTCTTGGTGGCGGTAGTAGTATGCGAGAGCCTTCTCGTTATTTCTCTTTCGTCTTGCTTCTCCTTCGTAAATTTTTAGTCTTGGCATCCTCCTTCGTTGTATATTATAGTTGATATATTTTTATAAATGTAAAATAATTAATTATATATTATGTATAGCCATTCTCATATTTAGTTGTTCTTTTGCTTGGATACAAATTTTCATTTTGTATAGTTCCTTCATCGTATTCTTTCCACCATTTATTATTTCATATGCTTGCTTATCCCAGAACTCGTGTGCTTTTCTATATCTATCAATCATTTGCTCTCTCGTGAAATTTCTAGAAGAAAGGTCATCGGCATTTGCTTCTGGAAAATGCTTGTTGTATGCTTCCTTCATTTCTTTTTCTGCTTGCTGTTGTAATGTCATCGTCATCTTTTATAATTATGTAATAATATTTTTATAAATGTAAAATAATTTATGTTCCTTCTTCCTTTTCGCTTATTTCCTTCGTCAAGCTGTATTGGTCCTTTTTGATTTCCTCTTGATTTCTTAATTATTTCTTATGATGGTGATTTTTGGTCCTAAAAGACCCTTTTCGGGCTGGTATTTTTCTTGAAAATACCTGCGCGAAAAGGGTAATCATCTTCTGCTTCGGGTGGTGTGTTGTTGGGGCTGTTGACGTCTTCTTCGTTGTCGTCTTCCTCGTCGCTCCAGTCCCTTTGCACATGTACACTGTTGGTGGCTCCATTTCCTTTTTTGCTGAGTTTGTTGGCTTTTTTTAGCCGCTTTTTTTCCTTGCGAGAGAGGGTGATAGTTCCGTTGTTTGTTTCGGATGTTTCTTCCTGGGTTTCTTGGGCTCTTTGTGGGCTTTTATGCGTTTTTCGTTTCTTT